>QEPC01001413.1:884889-895039 GCA_003113815.1 Sphenodon punctatus
GTCGCTTTGACCACGTGAAGCCCCTTCCTCTCCTCTCTTCACTGGCTACCCCGTCCTGCACGAATCCTGCACAAGTTCCTAGACTTCACCTATAAAGCTCTTCACAACCTTGCTCCCCCCACCTCTCCGAGCTAATTTCCCTCCATACTCCAGTCCGTGAACTCCGCTCCTCCTCTGTCCCCTCTCACCTTCCCACATCTCCCCTGCTCCCCTAACCGGCTTCATCCTTTCTTCATAGCTGCCCCCCATGCCTGGAACTCCCTCCCTGCCCAGATCCGCCTCGCCCCCTCCCTTCGTACCTTCAAATCCCTCCTCAAGATCCACCTCTTCTGCTCTGCCCTCCCCGACACCTCGCTCCCCTCACCTAACTCCTGCTGATACCCTCCATCCAGTACAATCTGTTGTCTAAGGTCTGTGTACTCATAACCTCACCACATGGACCAACCAGCCATCATTCTCGATGTAACCAAGTCAAGTGCGTGCACCTGGGACCTCGCATCCTCATGAATGTTACACTCCTTGTCTCTCCCTCTGTTCCCCTTCCTTTGTCTCCTGCACCCGCACCCCCGTCTCTTTTAAGCCCTAGAGCAGGGACCGTGTCTATTTGATTACTTTGTAAAACGCCAGGCACATTGCTGGTGCTATATAAATATTTGCTAATAATAACAATAATAATAATAATTAGGTTTAGAGCTGAAACAAAAAAATCTCTGCGTGCACTGTTTCCAACAGAAATAGCTTTTGGGGCTTCATTTGCGCGAGGAGGAAATCTACTAGCATTTTTGTGATTTTTCATGATTTTTCACTATTTTCCAACATTTTGGTAATTTCTGGCATTATTGGTATTTTTTGGCCATTTCCAGTATTATTGGTAAAGCCGGAAGTTACCTTTCGGCAACTACTCGGAATTACTGAAATGGCAGAAAATAGTGGAAAATCACGGAAAATATTGGTAGATTTCCTCCTAATTCTCAAAAGGTCGGTGTGACAGGGAGAAGCCTGCCGGGCTACTGTCCCTTTAAGTTGGGGGACATGCATCAGCCTGAGGACTGAGCATGAGTGCCAGGCAGAGTGACACTGGCACTGGGCATGGCAAAGCCAGTCCTGTGAGTGGACATCAGCCTGAGCTGGAAACAGGATGAAGCAACAAAGTGGGCAGATACTGGCCCTTTAAGGCTGAAGAGGGTGGAGCCTGGCCACACCCACCCTGGCACTATATAAGAGAAATCTGAAACCAGGAAGTGTCAGTCTATGCCTGGGAGCTGAAGAGTGAGGAGCTCCCTGAAGGCTGCTGGCCATAGTCCTGAACTCTGTAGGAAGAGATAATCAAGGGCTGGGAGCACTGCTGAATTGATGAACCAACCTGATTGTGTACAATAAGCAACTCAAAGATGCAGTGCTGACCTGAGTGAACCTAAGACTGGAGACAGTGAGCACCAGCCGGAGGTCCCTGCCTGGCTGGGAGAGATTGTGGGACGTTCCACTAAGGTGAAGAACTATATATAAGAGACTGTGCTATGTGCTACTGTCTGTGGACTGTTGCCACGTATGGAATAAAGACTGTATAGAGTTGGTTCCTTATTTATTTATTTTATTTATTTTTCAAATTTATAAGCTGACCTTCCCCCAAGGGCTCAGGGCAGCTTACAATAAGTAAACAATACAAATTTGTACAGTAAAACATTCCCTCCCTCCCCTCAAAATTCCCACCCTCCCCACAACCCTACCCAATTACCCAATAAACCCTTCCAAATAAAAATGTTCTACACCACCTCCAGAAGATGGCTAGGCTCAGGCTCCAGCAAACTTCCTGAGGAAGGGAATTCCATAAAACTGAGGCAGCAACTGAGAACACTCTCCTGTGCACCCCTGTTCTATGAGCAAAGGTAACAGATAGAACCTGCAAGAGGGTGCCCCCAGCCGACCGTAGGGGCCGCGATGGAATATGATAAGACAGGCAGTATCTTCAATATATGGGACCCAGACCCATTGAGTGACTGAGAGCTGAATTCCTCTGTGAAGTGAGCCCGGGAGGTCTAATCCTGCAGGGACATGTACCCCAGGGCACCAGCCCCTGTTACAGTCAGTATTTTCCTATGAAACGAGTGTCCCTGCTTTCACTTCAGGCCTAATGGAGGACATAACCTCTTACTGTTGGGAGCTGGAAGTGAATGACAGAAAATGGATTGCCCCATTGTGACCTGGTGGGTACTTCTCCCAAGGGACTGAGATTGACCACTGTCAGAGACAGGCTATTGGCCTCAATAGATCATTGGTCTGCTCCAGCATGGCACTTATGCTCTTATGAAATGAACCAGAAAGTGTCATGTTTCCTCTAACAGAGCCCTAACATCCAAAATAGCTGAAACAAGGTTTTTAAGAATTGGCTTTCACGCTTAAAAGCACTCATATAATTTGTACTAATTTAGTCAACAACAAAAAATCCTTAATGAAATCCAATGTTCACATGACTAATTAATTCAATAAAAACATCAGTATTAACCCAAAGTAGCCCCTGCATCAAAACTTAATAGCATTATGCAAGCCAAGAAATGTTTTAAGCAGGTAAAAAAACATTTTTAAATACCGTTCCTAGCTGATCTCAATCATAGATATGATTACTTTCAGCAGTTTTGCCTTCCTTCAGTATATGTTTTCTCCAAACAGCTGATGGGACCACTTCACCACAGAAGTCCCAGTGGGATTTATAACTACTAGGATATTTAATCAAAGTTGCCCCTAAAAATTTATATTGGTGCAATTTCATCCCTACAGTATGGATGATACTAGTTATGCTAAGGTATGGCTTATAACTTAGTGATGTTGCTCAGAGGATAAAGAAGAATTCATAAAAATGTTAGCACTTCCAAATTACAATGGTATTAAAAATTTAGCATTTACCAACAGGTGCCAAACAGAGGCAACAGACACATCATTACCTTTATAGCAACAAATACTGCTGCCTGCTAGATTTCAGAAGAGGTCTAAATTTCCTGTAACTGGTCCAGCTTGCCCATCACTTGGATCTGGAAGGCCTGGACCTTTCCAGGGTGGAGAGCCCGATGATCATGGACCAAACTATGGCAGCAAAATTCAGGTTCCGCAGTGGAAATGGAAGGGGGAAATGTGTTCACCTGCTGCCAGCTCCTGTCATGACCCTTTTTGGTTGGTCTCTCTCTCTCTCCCCCCTCTCCTCCTGAAAGAGGAACAGTGGGATTTGGTACTTGAAGAGGAACTGGCCCTCGTAACCAGGGACTGTTGGGAGGCATGCTGTATATGATTTCTTTGCCAATATGAAGTATGGTAAAAGCAGCAAGCCCAACTCAGCTGATGATTCCTAGTTTCATAGATATGACTAGCACAGCAATTTAAGCTCCACTAAGTATTAACACAAAGCAATGCCAAATAATAAATAAAAAACAAGAAATGCACAGACCTCTAGCCAGAATCTCAAACAGTTTTCCGGGCACAATTCAAGGTGCTGATTTTGACCTTTAAAGCCCTAAATGGCCTGGGCCCCACATATTTGAAAGACTGCCTTTCATACCATGCAATCCCTACAGTTGGTCGGGAGAGCTCTCTTGTAGGTAACACCTGACAATTTTGTTATTACGACAAGAGTCCACAGAGAGGTGCTCTTGGTTGCTGTCCCAGTGTCGTGGAACTCCCTTCCCCGGAGGTCTGTCAGAGCTGAGCATAATCCAGAGGCACTATAAAACCTCCTTTCTTTTTGTCAAAGCATTTGGCAGGCAAGGATAGGGGATGGGGTGGGTAGGTTTAGGGGCAAGGGCGACTTTTTAAAAAGGGATTTTAAAGTATTTTGTGTAAGCCGGCATGAGCCTTAGGGGAAGGGCGAGGTAGAAAATTAAATAAATATAAATTTCTTAAATTACCACACCAAACTATTGCATTGGGACCAATCCCATGCCCTGTGTTTGCTGTGTGAAACATACTCATGCACATGCATGTAAAGTGCGCACATCACGCATGTCCACTGAAGGCATATTGTGCCATGCGGATCCCACTTGGGATTGTGGCCACTGAATTTTATAAATTAAGGTGATTCTGCCCTGGTTAGTACTTGGTTTTCATCTATGGGTGGTATCATAAATGGTGTTGAAAACCATACTGGTAACATGCTTCCCTTTGATTTGATACTGAAACAATACCCCAGTACATAACTGTGGGCTCCATGTTGGGGAGGGAAACAATGCTGGATCTTCCGCAACTAGAGAAACTTTGCCCTGACCTACAAATGCCTTAACCCTACCCCAGAAACTCCCAACAACACTAAAATCAACAGAAAACGAAATTCTGATGTTTGAGACTGTATTATTTATTTTTATTTTTATTTTTTAAAAGAAAGACTCCCCTCCTCCGCCCCAGCTAAAACCATTATTTTCCTAATTAACACTTGATCCTACAGATACTTATGTGGGCGCTTAGCTTTACCAGTGCAAGCCGTTCCCATTGACTTCAGCAAGGCTATTCAACAGCTACAAAGTTAGGTGCTCACATAAGTGCTTACAGGACTGGGACCTAGGAGATGTTGATAAAGCATTTGACAGAGTTGAGTGCTTATAGGTATGGTTTCAATGATGTAATCATTATTTATTCTTTTCCTATGAGCATAATACTTTCCTTGCTATCTTTTTTTTCCCATTAAAGAAGTGGAAATAGAATGGTAAAAACTATTTTCATTTCTAACTCAGGCATTATTATTATTATTAGACATTTATAAAGCACCAGTCGCATGACCTGGTGCTGTACAGAACATAGAATAAGACGCGGTCCCTGCCTGTGGCTTACAATCTAAGAGACAAAAACAAAGGGGGGGAGACAGGGGGAGGGGACAGTGGGAGAGACAGGGGAGAAGACAAAGAAACATTCAGGCGGATGCGAAGTCTCAGGTGCGTGTGCTTGGCTTGGTTACAATGAAGTTGGTAGCAGCAGTCAGCAGAGGAGGGCTGACAGTAAGAGTAAGGGGAAAGGCTAGCGGGCATTGGGAAAGGCAGCATGGAAAAGGTGGGTCTTGAGGATGGATTTGAAGGAGCGGAGGGAGGAGGCAAGGCGGATGTGGGCAGGGAGGGAGTTCCAGGCATGTGGGGCAGCGAGGGAGAAGGGACGGAGGCGGTTAGGTGAGCAGGAGAAACGAGGGAGAGTGAGGGAGGGGACAGAGGAAGAGCGGAGAGCGCGTGCAGGAGTGCGTAGGGAGATTAGGTCCGAGAGATAAGGGGGAGCTTGGTCGTGGAGCGATTTGAATGTGAAAACCAGGAGCTTGAACAGGATACGTTCAGGAAGGGGGAGCCAGTGAAGGGAGAGGAGGAGAGGCTGCACATGGTCGAAGCGACGGGCAGAGTGAATGACCTTGGCAGCAGAGTTTTGGATTGCGATAAGGGGGGATAGGTGAGAGCGAGGGAGACCAGCAAGGAGGAGGTTACAGTAGGCATCTGCTAAACACTGTTTTAGATGCATTCTAGCTCCAAACACTATCATGTATTCTCCCAGGCACCTTTAATCCTTATTTGTTGCACCACATTTACACAATAAAAGCCTTCCAAGTCGAACAGCTGGGTCTACATCTACAGTCTTTTCTTCCTTCCCTATGCCCTACATGACCAGGCTTGCATGAAATACAGAATATTGATCAGAAGTGTACTATGGATTCTTTGCACAGCAAGTTAAATTATTGTATACTGTATATTTTTAATTTCCCACATATAACAATAAACATGACTGATTCTTCCATTTCAGAGCATAGTTTTGGCAATTAGGAAAATAAATACCCTTTCCATGTATAGCTGACTTTTTTTTTTTCAAGGAAATTTCTGCAGTGCATTAGCTCATGTGTGACAGACAAGTAACTGCCCCTCTCCCTGTAGCTCCAATTTTCTCTCTCCACACATGCCCCCCCATCTTTTTCTTTTTTACTTAGAAACTGCCATTCATTTTCACATCTGACAGTAAAAACCCCAGGACGTAGTTGTTGTGAAGAGGATTATCCTTCAGATCAATGCTGAAATTGATTCCAAACCACACAATTTATCAGCCTGCAGCTAAAGCACTAGGAGTCAGGAAATATTTCCTCTCCCTCAAATCCATTCTTATTCCACTGATAGAAAGAGCATTATATTAGACCCTACATTAATACATAGGTTTTCTCTTTTTTGTCCAAATAAAGAATTAAACTCATACGCACAGTGCAATTAGTTGTAGTGCACACTCTTACTGAAAGACAAGCAGAATAGTGTGTGCCACAATAAATGTGACTTTTTGTCTGCAGCCAAATAGGTGCTGAAATCTTTTAAGTTATCTTACTTGTCACAAGAATGTCTCTACATTTTTAAATAAAAACGTGCACACTTTCATTTGATACTATAATTTGTAATATGTATGTATTGATGCTCTTTTAAAAATTAAATTTATTGGTGATTTCATGCACTTGAAATAGAAAAATGGTATCTCTAGCTGTATGCAGGCATGCTGTGAACACATTATGATGGTAAATTAAACCAACAGTGTTCCATCAATCTTTCTAGATATTTATAATGTGTTCATCATGTGGCATGTGAATATCAAAGTTATTAATGGACAGAGCCTATTCTCATCACTGATTGATGGTAATATGTGATGGTGGAAAATTAAGACCTAATCCAATACTCCAAAGTCAAAAGGAGTATATCCATTAACTTTACAGGACACTGTACTGGACCCATACTCACTAGAGAATATGTTGAGACCACTACCACACTGTCATCAACAACCACATTTGCAAAACTGACATAGCAAAATAATATGCAATTGCATACTGCATAAATGAGAGAAGTGAAGATGAAAGGTTAAGTGGTTTAATTCAAGATCACAAATGTTGCAAGAGTCAGAGGTAACATTAAAACTCAAGAATTTGGGGGAGAGGGGTTTAAATTCAAATGCTGACAGTAAATGGGAAAGCAAAGTGAAACAAAAAAATATATATTTTGCCCTTTCCCACATTACACAGTTTTATAAAGTGCTGTCAGTACATTACTTGCATGTGAATCCCACATTTACCAAGTAAAACAATTCACTGATACTCTTAAAATAAATTCAGTGATCTAGAGAGGCATGGATATACCACAATAGTCAGGTTTACCACCTGTCCTTCCATATTCCTTTGCAGCCCCTGCAGAAGAGCCCTCTTGCATGTTCCATCTGCTACTGTTGTCCGAAGGACGAGGGTGCACAGGAAGATGTTCTTGGTAGCTGCCCCAGTTTTATGGAACTACCTTCCCATTGAGGTTCATTTGAGCCTGCGCCTAAGCATTTTCTGGAGGCGCTGCAAGACTTCAAAAAGAAAAGAAAAGAAAGAAAAAAATTGGCAGGTGGTGATAGGGGTTTGTTCGGAGATTGTGATTGGGGGTTTGGTGGAGGGTTTTGGGGGCTGTCTTTGGTGGGGTTGGGGAAGAGCGAGGGGAAAGGTTGGTGGGTAGGTTGGGGGGGGGGGGTTATGCTGTTTTATATGCTGTTTTGTAAGCTGCCATGAGTCCTTTGGGAAGGGTGGGATAAAAATTGAAAAAATAAATAATTTTAATTAAATAAAGTATATTGCTGAATTAAATACGTGAGTGTACATTTTTTTTATTTTTAACTTTTCCTATTTACATGTTGATCAATGTACAGTAATTTTAATTAAAACAAAGTGCATCAATTTTCACTTTAATTTGGGAGTTTCTTCACTATTTTGATGCAGCAATTTGCCAGACCTCCTTCTACCAAACTTTCCCCCAGGTCCCAGGGTGGTTTGTTTTACTGAAGTTATAACTGTACTTTACATGCCTCTTTCCACATTTCAGTTGCTCATGTTTCCTCCTTTTTGTAGAGGACAAGGAAAATGAGGCACCTGTACTGCTCAATATAACCCTGTAACACACAAAGATGCAGTCTGCAGCACTTTATTCTTATTTAGAACAGCAAAGCACTCAGCAGGACAGTAGATTACACATTTTAATGATCTGTGTCTAATGCACTGGTGTTCATTTTAAACATGATCAATACAAACAAAAATTTCCATCATGCTTAGCTTCCGAAGAATTATTTAATTTTTACTTTTTCAGTGAGAATTGACAAGAGCAATGTTTTCATTGCCCACGGAGCTTCACTTACACTAAGGCAAGCAGACCTTTTAGGATTTTTTGTTTTCTATTTAATACAACTGAAAGCATTATTCAAGTGTTATATTTGACTTTACAACATATAACTAATGGGAATATGCAAGTCAGATATATTTTGAAATTCATATTGAAAACTATAACTTCATTTCTATGATAATGCTTTGAAAGCATGTTTTAACAACTGCCCCATCAAATCCCTAAAAAACCCCAGTAAAACACCCACACTATAATGGGTTTGGAGAAGGGGCGACAAAAACAAAACCAGTTCGTGCAGTTAGGTTTAGGGAAATTGCAATTTAACTATCTTAGTGTGCCTTGAGAATAACTGTAAAGGAGTATTTAAAAAACAACAACAAAAACAGATTGATGGAGGAATGTTAGATAAAATTGGATTTTCTTTTACACAGTATGTTCACAGTAAAGAAACCTCTTAGGAAATAATTGACTTATAATTATGACTACTGTGGTTAGCCTGTTACTTTGGGTATAACATATAACTAAAAGTAACAAAGTAACTTTCAAACTCACAATGCAATTGTTTTAAATGAAATTCTCCAACCTATTATAATCTTTATCTATACATTTAGGTATTTCTAGTATAAATGCACAGAGACATTTCTCAGAAAATTGGCATCTTTATGCATTTTTAGGTTCCTCTGACATCAAACTAGACCAGAGACTTAGATTGTTGTTGAAGCTATCAAAACCTCCAGATACCTCTATGTCTTTATAGGATGGCTTTTCATAGCTTTATATCATGACTTTTAGATACTTCAGAGGATTTGCATGGGTACAACTGAGAGCTGAAGTAGGATGTGTGTGTGCGTATATATATTACATACACACACAGATGTGGTAAGCAACATAACAGTGCCACAGTCAAGGACACTCTGGATCCCCAAGGGATGCTGACAGTCACTATAATATATATAATAATGAGAGGAAAATGACTGTGAACAGAGATTTATTTATTTACTAGCTAGACGTTTCAGCTTCCGCCTTCATCAGTAACTCAGTTGATTTTCGAACTGTAGTGTGCTGTGAGCCAAGCTGACAGTTCCAAGAACACTGAGGTTAGAGAGGTTCTAAGGTGTGACATCAGATGTAGTTGTTCTTACAAGAAAAAATAGGTTCCGGCATTGTCCTCTAAGTTGAGGCCATTGGGTGTTAGGGTGTCAAGCCTGTAGATTCAGAAGTTCTCCCTGGTATCTAGTAGCTTTGGGGTGGAGGGTTTTTCTATAGGGAAGATTTCCAGGTCCGAGAGAGTGTGATCTGTTGACTTAAAGTGCCTTGCCACAGGTTTTTCCAATTTCTTTGTTACGATAGCCGATTTGTGGTTTCTGACCCGGGTACAGAGGTCTGTGGCAGTTTTCCCAACGTATTGTATATGACAATCAGGATGTTTGCATTGTATCACATATATGGCATTGCTTGACTTGCAGGTGATGTTCTGTTTGATGTAGTAGGTCCTACCAGTTGTTCTGCTTCTGAATGTGGTTATTTCTTTAAGATGGATACAAGTGATGCAACGTTGGGATCCACAGTGCTGAGATCCAGGGTTGATGACAGGCGATTTAAATTCAGATCTTACAAGTAGTTTCCGTAGGTTAGGCGGCTGGCGAAAAGCCACAAAAGGTGGATGGCTGATGGCTTTTTGAAGATGTGTGAATTCGTAACCAATGGGTAGCTTTCTTTAATTACCAGGTGATATTGAGAAGATGCTGGGTGAAAATCTACTACAAAAGGGATGTGGTGTTCTTTGTGAGTATGAGTCTCCCCCTTCTGGAGGAGGGATTCCCTTTCTAGTATGGATGCCCTGTGGATGTTGTAGTCTATCCAAGACCGAACTCCTCATCTTTCCTCCCTCCCCTTCCTCTCCCTCTAACCTGACCATCTGCATCGATGGGGTCACCATCCATCCTGTTCTCCAAGCCCGCAGCTTGGGCTTCATCTTTGACACGCACCTCTCTTTTAAACCTTACATTGACTCTGTGGCCAAA
>QEPC01001413.1:902731-913882 GCA_003113815.1 Sphenodon punctatus
TCGTTTCTCCTGCTCACCTAACTGCCTTCGACCCTTCTCCTTTGCCGCCCCCCATGCCTGGAACTCCCTCCCTACCCACATCCGCCTTGCCCCCTCCCTCCGCTCCTTCAAATCGCTCCTCAAGACCCATTTTTTCCTCGCCGCCTTTCCCAATGTCTGCTAGTCGTTCCCATATACCTACTATCTGCCCTCCTCTGCAGACTGTTGCAACCAACCTAATTGTAACCAAGCCAAGCACACGCACCTGAGACTTCGCATCTGCTGGAATGTTTATTGGTCTTCTCCCCTGTCTCTCTCACTGTCCCCTCTCCGTCTCCCCCTCCTTGTCTTTTAGATTGTAAGCCACAGGCAGGGACCGTGTCTATTTCTATGTTCTGTTCAGCACCAGGTCACATGACTGGTGCTATATAAATGATTATAACAACAACTTCCTTTCCCTCAGGCAAGGGAATTACCAGATAGTGGATGGGAAGAGGCATAGGAGGAGGAGGACTAGGATTGTGTTTTGGTTTTGTCACTGTAAATAAATTGTACAAGGAAGAGAGCCTGGTTTCCCGAGTCTGTTAAATGAAAAAGTTAGGAGAAGGTCCTAGTCCTGCAAATACCTACCACAAACACACACCATCTTACATGTAATTTTAAAAATGAGCAGTTTCCCCTGTGTCCTGGTCAAAAATCTGCTATACCATATGTTTGGCTGCTAGCTTCAGGGGGTTGGACTTGATGACCCTAGAGGTTCCTTCCAACTCTATGATTTTATGATTCCATGTTTAAAGTACCACCATTATTGTAATATGCTCAAACTGTAGATATTTTGAGTTTCTGGGAATTCTTGGAGAAAAAGGTTTACTAAATAAATGTTAAAACATCTTACTGTAGTTATCATGAAGAAAACTCATACGTGTCCCTTCCATCTTAAAATGCTCCTCCTGCGGATCTGGAGAACTAGTTTCTCTCTAGAAAGGAATTTTGTTGTAGATTTATAATCCCTTCGGTTTATAATAAAAGCGATGACAAATTTAGCTTCAGCATTGCAAATGGAAGACTATAATGTTTGCCTGTCACATTTTTTTAAATTTATTACTCAAATCCTAACAGATGTGTTTTACTGCTGCTAAAATCAGCCCCCACACTCTCCCTGCCCCCAGAAGGTAATTACTTGTCTATCAAAAAGATAAACATCTTCTTCTATGCTTTCAGGTATTATGGTTTTTAAAAAGTACAGAAATACAGAATGGTGAATGTCTAAAATTGTTATGAAGCAATATCATCATTTCCTCACAACAATTGAGAAGCATGTGAGAAATAAATGGCCCAAATCAACTGAAGTGTCAGCAATAGTTTCAGCTGGGTAAAGACAGGCTCAAACTAGACAAGGGTCAAGTGTCTGTTCTTTACTTTTTTGCCCGAGGGAGTAAAATGGCTCTTCATATGCTCTCACTATTAGAACACACACTACACCTGGGTTACCTCCACTTGTCAATACAGTCGCTTCTACATCCAACAGAGCCTTCTTAAACTTATTTTTTAAAAAGCAAGCTGGACTACTTTTACAAAATATAATAATAAACTATTGTAATTGTTCTTAAAGTACTGATCTCAAATGTGCCAGTATTGCATGGAGAGAAAGGGGGATCTCAGGATGGTCCCAAGTCATCTGGAGCCTTATGTTCCAAAACCACCACCCTAAACTACACTCACCAGCATTGTGCGCAACATCACGCTCATGGAGTACTCTGCATAAAACAATCCACTTACGAAGTGGGCTGTTTACTTCTATTCTGCATTACCTTCACTTCTAAACTGGTGTAGCCCCCATGTACAAGGTGCATTACAGTTGCCCTGTTATAGAGGGTACAAGGACATGGCTCGCTTTGCCTTTCATCCAAAAGGAAAGAATACGACCTCTTTGATGCAGATGAAAGCTGGCAGCTATTATCATTGCTGCTCTTTGTTCACACAAATGAAGCTGGGGTCCTAACTAGGGTCCCAAATTGTAGCCAAAATGAGGGGAAAAAATTAAGGCAGAAAGGACAAGACGACACCCATTTCTTCACTCACTGGGAACTGGGGCATCAAATTTGCATTGGACTTTAGAAAGTTTAATCTCCCATTTATTTGTTTATTTATTTGTTTCGCTAGATTCCTAGCCTGCACCCTCCTGCCAATAGCAGCTTGGGGTGGCTCACAACATCATAGCATTAAAAATACATTTAAAACATATAAAAATATAAATAAAAACAAATAGAAAATATAAAAATCAACAAAAGAAAATAAAACAAACCCACAAGTGCAGGAAAAAATCCCCCCTCCCCCCTTCTGGCCCCACCACCCTTCAAACTCACCAAAGGACCGGTGGAACAGCCAGGTCTTACATGGTCTTCGGAAAGAGGGAAGGTCCAGGGCCAAGCAGACCTCCATTGGGAGGGAGTTCCACAGCTGTGGTGTGGCCACTGAGAATATTCTCCCCATGGTCACCACTCAAAAAACTCCAAGGACCTCGAGAAGGGCGCTCCCAACCAACTGCTGTGGATGCTCCACAGTCCGGGGGATGAGGCAAGCCGCGTAGGGCTTTATAGGTAAAAACCAACACCTTGAATCGGTCCCAGAAGACAATACGCAGCCAGTGCAAAGAATGGAGTACTGGTGTAATGTGCTCACGGTGACCTGTCCCTGTAACGAGACAGGCTTCTGCGTTCTGCACCAGTTGCAGTCTCCGGACATTTTAGCCTTGAATATTGGGCACAAACCCAGAGGCTAAAGCAACATTAATGGATTGTCTGCTTACTTCCTGCAATCCAGTCACCTTAGTTTAGGGTTGGGGAACTTCAGGCTCAGGAGTCAAATGCAGCCCACGGTTTGCTTTTATTTGGCCCCTTTCCAGTTTCTGGAACTTTCACCCAGTTCCTACTCCCAAGCAATAAAAGACTGAGTTCAGGTTAAGGCAGCAGAGATGAGGGCATGCACTCAAAGATAAGACGACAGATTAATGACACAGACCTATGATCTGGATCCTCCTCTTCCTGAATGCACCACTTAAGAATCCCCACTACCATCTACTGTGCGGCACTTGGAGCTTGTGCTAATTTTCAAAGCCCCCACCCTGGGAGGCAGAAGCTTCCCCAGACTAGTCTCATCAATGCCTGAATTTCCATGTGCTACTAAATGCATTAGTCTGGAATCTGTGGACCAGCTGACATATAAAGCATAGTGCCATCCACCTTTTGGCTCCTCTCTCCTCTCTGACTTTACTTATGTATATGAAAAATGACATATGTGACAGGAAATCTAGGCTATCAGGAACATGGACGTGGTATTATCTGTTGCTATTCTAATTTTCCTAAGTCTTACCATTGGCACAAACTAGATAAACTTTGGTCCAGGTTTCTATCTGGTGTAAACTTAGACTGGCATAGCACCTTTGAACTCAGAGCTGAGGCCTTACACTAACTGAAGATCTAACACTGGATGAAAAGAAACAAGACGAGGGTGAGCCAGATCCCCTGGCATCTTTGGGAAGGGGCACCGCAGCTGCCAAACTTCTGCCAGCAGGGAACGCAGGTCAAACAGGCAGCCCCACCCTCTCATCGGGGATTCCGGACGGGGTGTGTGTGCTGCTGTCACAAGTCCCTCCATGTCACGGGTCAGCTGAGGAGTCATTCCATGCAGGNTTATTATTAACAAACATTTATATAGCGCCAGCAGTGTACATGGCACTTTACAAAGTAATAAAATAGACACGGTCCCTGCCCCTAGGGCTTACAATCTGAGCGACAGGAGCTGGGGGAGAGACATAGGAAGGGGAACAGAGGGAGAGACAAGGGGTCTAACATTCATGAAGATGCGAGGTCTCAAGTGCACGTACTTGGCTTGGTTACGAAGAGTGTGTCCATCCCAGCTGCATAATAGCTAATCAGAGGGGCCCACAGGAGAACACTCATCTGTGCCCCCATCAGCTGTTTGGTGGGCCAGGTGAGCGCACTCCTCTGGGCCCAATCCTCGGACCTTGCCTGATAGTGGGGCCTAGCAGAGAGAAGGGTGCGTGTAAGCTTGATTAGCTTAGCTGGGTGAGCCTTAGCCCAACACGTCCAAGTAGCAGATGGCCACCTGCCTCGAGGCGGAAGTGGGAAAACATCTTGCGGTCATCGTACTGACGAGCAGGTGATTTGCAGGCTACTGTGAGCTACTACAGGCTACTGTCTTGCTTGTTTTCACCCATTATTTTTTGCAAAGTCATTGGGAAACTCTCTCAGTTCTCATAGCTCTTCATCTCTAATAAAACTATAATATGCTTTCTTCTGTACCATTCTATCTCAAAAGTGGAAGAAAAAGCTTTTCCTTTGCTTTCTCTCCTCATTTAGAGATAATATTTTCCCTCAGAAAATGGTATCAGAATCTTTACAACTATACTGATGTATGTTGGTATTAGTAACTGAGACATCACAGTAATAGACCTTACAAAGCAAGCACTCAAACTTTTTGATGACAAATAAGATTTCTTTCTGGGCTTATAAACTTATGAAAGCTAAGGTAGGCTTAAACGAAGTGTAGTGCATTAAACTGAAATAAGGGCTTGCTTTTTTAAAAGCTACAGTAAATTATAACCCATATACAGAATTCATAAGGGCTGGACTCTGACACAACCATGGGTGCTTTTCTCCCTAATAGATCAAGTTAATCATAAAAATACAAACAGCTTATTATTATTATTATTTATTATATAGTATCATTTATCAAACTGTTTATCACATACACGTTTATCATACTGTTTATCACAGTAACTGTTATCACACAGTTTTCACAGCAGTTATGTCAGAATAAACTTGAAGTGCATTCATGAGGAATGCTCTGCCATGTGTGTTGATAGTTACCAGTGCGATCCTGAAGTTGTTTGGCATTTGCACTAATACTTACACTCACTGATGTAACTACCCCATGGTGCCAGGAGGCTCAGTTGAGCACAGGCCCCAGACTTGGTGGGGGCCCTTTGCAAGCAGCCTGAGTACCACTAGGACATTTTCAGACTGAGCAGGGGAGGAAGCGGGAGCAGGCCCAGCACTCCGCTCTTACACCCATTCTCATTCCCACAACCACCCAGGTGCGGTGCACCGTCCAACTCCTCCTGGTCAGATTAATAAACCTTCTATATGATTCTGTTTGTCCTGGCTGGTGGTGGCACACCACCGCAGCTGCCCGGTGCTTCAGAAGCCTGCAGACAGCGCCGCACTTCCGGGTGTAGAATATATATGTGCATGTGCGTGTGGCATGCCTGAAGCAAGCAGACCTAAACTAGTTTGTGGCTGCTGGGCTGGTGTGTGAAGGCTTCCTTAGGGGTGTGGTGGGCAGGGCCAACATGAGGAGCCAGCTCCCCCACCCCCTAAGGAAGCCTTCAATGGACAAAGCAGTAAAGTCTTCCCAATATTGTGCTGTCCGTATTGCGTCATTGAGAAATAGCAACTGTTTGTAAGTGCCGCTTGGGGCACTGTTTCATTTAGGAGGAAGAGGATGGCACAAGTAAACGCCCAGGCCAGGGAGTCGGGACTCTCTTTGCTGTGGGGGAGGGACTGAGGAGGGAGGTGGAACCACTGCCAGCAGCAGGAGCTGCGGCACTGCCAGCAGTCATGAGGAAGGCTTGGTGTCTCTGCAGTCACCACGTGTGCTGCCTCCTTGCTGCTAGTACTTAAGTTCTCCTCCTGACCTGTAACTGTAAGTCTTTGAGGGACCTTTTGGCTCCACTTTAATATTTGCTTCCTCCACCACCACCTGGGTTGGGCAGATTGGTAGCCTGGGGTGAGATTGGGGTTCTTGGGATGGGTGGGGAGTGTGGGGTGGGCAGAATGGGGGCCTGGGTTTGGGNCTGCACTGGAAGGGACAGAGGGAGAGGGGAAGGCCATCAGAACCGGCCACAGGTCCCAAGGAACCGCACCCCCACAGAGACACACAGGGACAGGGCCCAACAAACAAGCAGCACTCTCACGAATTGCATCCAACAGCCGGTCGGCTGCTCGCAGGTCCCAGTCCGCCTGCTCCAGCTGCTGGACCATCCCTGCCAGCCACAGGACACCCAGGAACATGACCACAGTAGCTGCATGGGAGAGGGGACAGGGAGATGGGGAACGGGTGGACCAACAGGGCATGGAAGGGCAGGGGGCACAAACAACACAGGGAACACACCCCACACGCAGCCAGCAGTCACCCTGTACAGCACCCCAAACCACTGCACGAAGGGGGACCGAAGGGGCACAACCCTTGGGCCCACAAACCCCCTACTCACGCTCAGCCGCCCAACGTGCCTGTTGCTGCCGCCCATCCATCGCCACAAGTGCATATGGAGCACACCAACAGGGGGTGACAGCACAGGGGAGGGGCAAGGCTGCACCAACCAATAGGGACGCCCCGGGGGTTGCCCTGCCGCCCGCCACCAATACCATCACAGGCACACGGGCAGGAGTACGTGCCAAGTGGGGGAGCCCCCAGGGGTACACACAACACACAACCAGGGACCACCACACAGCCCCAGTGACCACGGGTACACACCAAACACTCCCGCAGCACACAATTACACATACGGGGGCAGGGAGGCCGCCATCTCTGACCATCACAGATCTGTACTTTATTAGCGATGGGGGAAAGGGGTCCCCCCACCAAAGACCAGCAAGGGATGGGGTGTACACAAACCCATGGTTGGTCACGAGTAGCAAAACACCAGGGCACAGGTACACCCGCAGCAGGAGGACGAGGGCACAACGGAAACCCTCGCGGGATGCAGCTGTGGGCACACAGAAGAGGTGATGGGGTCAGGCGGACGAGGTAGCCGGCAACAGGGATGCAGATGATAGCGCAGCGGCTGTGCAGCGGCATGGGGGGGCAGGCGGTGCACAGTCATGGGCATCAGGGTGGCAGGGAGCAGTGGCAGTGAGACACAGCTCAGGGACGGTCCGGTGGGTGCTCCCAGAACAGAGGCCTCTGCGCAAAACCCTCCCAGGCAAACAGGCCCCTGCAGAACGCCCAGGAATGCATATAAGCATCCACCAGGAAGTGGAGCAGGAGTTGATTGGCAGTGCCGACTGCAGCCCTCACAGCTGGTAGGTTCCTCACCGATCGAAGGGCGGCGAGCTCCACAGCGGTAGGGGTCCTGGTCAGGAGGGGTCCACCAACATTGGGGGACAGCAAGTCCAAGTCCCAAAGAGGGCCCGCAAATTGGAGACCGCTCGTGGGATGCCACAGGCACGCAGGAGGGTGCCGGTGTAGTTGGCAGCAACAGGGGGACCCCCAGACTGCAAGGCAAGGCCGTACTCGGGTCACGTCGCCACCAGGTGAACGGCCGTGATCTTCTCAGCGGTCCACGACACGACAATGGTGGGTGGGTGCCCCCATGGCAGTTGCCACAGCAGGGTGAAGCCAAGCTCCAGGGCACGCCCCTGGCAAGCTGGGGCCCCAACTTGATGTCCCATCATCCACATGTACTGTGACAGGAACTGGAAGTCATCTGCCACCAACAGCTGCACGTCGGGGCTCTGCCATAGGGTCCCCAACAGCATGTCTGCACACGGCAACCACCCCTCCTTGCCCCCATCCCCGCCCGAGAGACCCGCACAACAACCTGCCATGACACCAGCGAGTCCCGCTCTAGAGGAGCAACAGGAGTGAGATGGAGGATGGCAGTGAATTGGCCGAGTACGGGGATAGCTTCTCCCCGCGCCCAAGAGCGACATTGCATGCCTGAGATAGGCTGGCCTGCTGGGGCCGGGACTCCCCAGCCCACACATTGGACTGATGAGATCCAGCACGGGTGATGACTGATTAGTGAGGCCACGGCTGGCTAGAGCACCAGGCCAATCATCCAAGCTAGGCACCGTATCGCCACCAAGCACAGCTGCAGCATGCCAAGGCATCTCATGGCGGTAACGGCTGGTAAGCAGGTGTGGATGCAGCGGTACCCCGAGGTGCACAGGACCGGGCCACAGGCAATGGGGAGGGAGCCAGCGCCCCCGACCAAGCCAGGACCCCTGTGGTTTGATCCCCCCCAGCCGGCAGGCAGCCGGCACACGCTGGGGGATGCTCCGCCAGGCCGGGGACCCGGTGACAGCGCTCAACACACCCCTGGTTGAACACCAATTGTTGGGCAGCTAACACGGGGCGACACGGCACATAAGCGACCCGATGCAGGTGATCGGGCGTGGCGTATAGAGTGAAGTGGATGAGGTTGAGCGGCTTGCAGAGCAGAGGAACACATAGCAGGGAGGACACAGAGATGGATCAGGGATACTGGGGGTGTGGGGTCTGGGGGCACAGGCCACACAGTGGTGCACTGATAGGCCGGGGCACAGGTGGCCTCCGGCAGGTAAAGCACAGGCCAGACGCAGCGGGGCAGGCCGTGCCATGTCAGTAGCATGCACCCAGAGGAGAAGGGCCTACACTGTGGTGATGCCAACCGATTGATATCAGGGGATTCCCGGGAGTGTGAATCCATGGAACCATGCTGCCAGAGGATGAGCCCCCTCAGGCCACGACCATGCTGTTGAGCATCGGCTTCATACTGCTGCACATACTGTTCCAGCAGATAGTCCAGCTCCTCCTGCCAGGGTGCCACTACTTCCTCCGGGGGAACGGCGTCAGAGGGCAGTGAACTTGCAGAGGGCAGCGATGGTGCGATGGGCGCGGCGGACTGCTGTTCATCGCCATGCCATGTTGGGCACCGCGGTGTCCCTGCACGCCCGGCTCGTCCTGGCCCGGTGGCCCCTGACCATGTATGGGCGCCGTGTGACCCTTCCGACCCTGCGACAGCACTGGATGCGTTCCCGCACCAAGGACTGGTGAGAGAACATGCTGGCCTTCTGGATGGATGAGGAATGGACGGACCACTTCCATATGAACCGCTCCCTCCTGACCCAGTTAGGGGAGCTCCTGAACCCTCATCTATGGAGCCAGGAAACCAACATGCGCTATTCGTTGCCGCCAGGGATGTGACTGGCCATGGTGGTGTGGCAGCTGGCTACCCGATTCCAGCAGGAGCATTGGGAGCAGTTCGGTGTGGGGACGGCCACTGTGAACAGGGCGCTCCATGATGTGTGTGACCTAATCGTGGAGCTCCTCCTTGAGCAGGTCATCCAGCTCCGCGATCCCGAGGTGATACGTGGCTTTGAGCTGGGGTTCCCCCATTGTATTGGGGCAATCAACAGCATCCACATCCCTATCATACAGCCCCCACACGCAAAGATCGACTACATGAACAGGAAGCAGGCCTTCTCCATCAATCTGCAGGCCGTCATGGATCACAGAGGCCTCTTTATAAACATGTATACGGGCCAGTCGGGGAGGAGCCATGATACGCATATACTGCGTGCGTCCCCATTCTGCGCTCGCATGTTCAATGGGGAGATCGCCCCCAACCTGTACCGCGTGATAGAGAATGTTCTCATGGCCCTGTTGTGATAGGGGACCCCACCTACCCGCTCAGCCCATAGCTCATGAGGGCCTACCCAGTGGCACCGAACCCTGCCCACCCTGTTCAACGAGCGCCTGTCGTCAGCACGCAGCGTGGTGGAGCGGACCTTCGGGCAGCTGAAGATGCGCTGGTGCCTATTGATGAACAGCAGCCAATTCGACCTAGACCACACCCCCATCCTTGTCCTGGCAGCATGTATCCTGCATAAAATATGCGAGACCGGAGGCGCCGCTCTGGACAACCCACCACCTGTACAGAGGGCAGGCTCTGTGCCCCTGTACCAACATGCCCAGGGCAGGGCGTTCTGGCGCATCTCCGAGGAGAACAGGGATGCCCTCTGCTGCCGCATCATTGCCCAGGTGGCAGACAACGGGGCCATGCCCACCCACACCCCAGCCCATAACCCTGTACACCCCATTAATAAACCTTGTCGATACCCTTAGCATCTAACCATGCCTACGTGTCTTCTGTGAGCAAGGGGGTCCTGGGAACCTGTCCATGGGTTGCCTGGGTGCAAGCGCCCTCCCTTGCTGACAGCCACGGGGTGCAGTGGCTGCGCAGTGACCTGCATGCCACCAGTCGCCGGTACGCCTGTGCTGTGTAATTGTGCGCTCGTTGCATACACCAGTGCTGGCTGCAGGCTCAGTGGGCAGCCCCTGGCCCCATCGCCTGGCCTGGCGTGGTAGCACCCAGCCTTTTAAAATTAAAATATTTTAAGTGAAAACTATGGACTTTTAAACAAAGTGAAGTGGTTTCATTATCTTTTATTGGACCAACTGTTGTTGGTGGAAGTAAGCAAGCATTTGGGTGATACAGGGGCCCTCCTCAGGCATGTAGTGTAGCCACTAGAAATATATAAACTGTGCAAATGAGGGGGCATGGAATGGGTGGGAGTGGATGGGATGAAGTAAGAGGTGGGAGGAGGGAAAGGGGGGAGAGAGAAAGAGAGAGAGGTGCCAGGCATTTATAGCAGCTGTAAAATTATATATTGGTGTAGGAGACAAAGAAATAATAGGCTGTGGTAAACACACAGAGAGGGCAAACCTATGGATTGGGGCTAAAGTGGGTACCATCTTATAAGGTGAAGGGAATAGGCATATCAAAGAAACTGGGTTCACAGTCACACAAAGGCAGAGTATTCATCTGTCAGAGTCAGTTATGGAGAGGAAGACAAAGTAGTTAGAATGATATCTAGGAACTTGGTACAGAGGATCACAAAAATTAAATATGCAGTAGACTAACATATAAGATTTTTTTATTGCCCGGAGAAATTAAGTCTTTGTTAAGTCCATTGATTTTTATGGCAAATAAAGTTATGAATTTTAGTTCCCAGGGCCGTCTTTCTGAGGGTGTTGTGCAGGGTTTTGCGTCTACCTTTCTGGCAAGGTTTCTTGCCTGTCTTCTGAGGGTGTTGTGTAGGATTCTGCATCTATTGGCCCTTTTCACACAGGCACGCTAACACCGATAAAACGGGTGTTATATTATATTATACATGTTACAGGGCACCCACAGGGCAACACTGCAGCCCTGCAACATGGGCCCTTTTCACACAAGATGC
The DNA here is from genome assembly GCA_003113815.1 of Sphenodon punctatus. Lineage (NCBI taxonomy): Eukaryota > Metazoa > Chordata > Lepidosauria > Sphenodontia > Sphenodontidae > Sphenodon > Sphenodon punctatus. The sequence continues at coordinate 913,738 of QEPC01001413.1, forward strand.
CTCCATCCAGTTTCGCTGGGTGGAGGTGTCTGTGTGAACACCGCGGGCAGCGGGTGTAGGTGCATTCATCCTCCTGTGCAACCCCCATCTCCACCCATGGAGCAACCAGCATTAGAGTCCGTTGCTCCATGGGTGAGGGGTGGGT
>QEPC01001413.1:916894-939371 GCA_003113815.1 Sphenodon punctatus
GTTACGAGATCACAGTGAACCACGGTGAATACCCACCTGTGGTCACTGTGTCCCGAACGTCTGTTTGGCGGCCACCAGATGTTCGCCACGGTCAATACCCGCAAGGGGTCAATTTGAACCATGCTTCCCGGACTAGCCGGGGGAATGTCCCGGGAAGCGTGGTCAAAAAGATCCCCAGCGGGGACCAAAAAAAAGTAATGTCTGGCTGGTTGCCACGGCCCGGGATCCCCGGCGGGATCCCAGGCCATGGCGCATCCGGCCCGACACGGCGGCCGCATTGGCCCCGCCGCCCGCCCGTCTCCCTGGAGGGCGGGCGGCGGGGTGCGTGGAGGGGGTGGGGCTGTGCAGCCGCACGTTGCACCGCGCGGCCCCGCCCCCTCCCAGATTCCCCACCGGGATCCCCCCGGCACGTCTGATATGGCGTGACGGGGTGACCCCGGCGGGGAATGGGTTGTTTTCGGTACGGGGCCAAGCGGCCCTGTAACGTCTGAAAACACCCTCTGTCTCCCTCTCTGTAACTGACTGACAGCTGAATACTCAGCCTTTGTGTTACTGTGAACCCAGTTCCTTTGATATGCCTATTCCCTTCACCTTTTAACCTGTTTCCCACTTGTCCCCTAATCCATAGGTTTGCCCTCTCTGTGTGTTTACCACTACCTATTGTTTCTTTGTCTACTTTGTCCCATCCACTCCCACCCATTCCATACCCCCTCATATATATCTGCCCTATATTTACTCAGTTTATATATTTCTACTAGCTACGCTACATGGCTGAGGAAGGGCCCTGTGTGGCACGAAAGCTTGCTTATTTCCAACAACAACAGTTGGTCCAATAAAAGATATCATTCAAACTACTTTGTCTCTGTCACTTGGAACCAACATGGCAACCACTCCCTGTCTCTGGGGAAAAAAGTGAACTTGCAATACAGATAAAACAATACATAGTAGGTTTGGGGAGCAAACAAGGTCAAACTGCATGTTGAATTTGTTTCAAACACAATTCAAGTTTCAAACATTGAAGAAAAAGAGAAGAAATATGGTAATGTTAACTGTTATACTTCATGCCATATCTATCCTGTAAATATAGATTAAGGATATGGAACAGTTTGAGTGGCATTACTTGAAACCATGTGCATTGACGTATTAACTTTAAAAAGTAAGGTAGATACACTGAAACCAACAGAGTGCAAATGTCTTACCTCTAAAACACCTCTAAAGCAGTGGTTCCCAAGCTTTTTGCCCATGTAGCTCTATATTAAGACTTAAACATAATTCCATGACGCCAAAGAGCAACAGAGACATTGGGTAAAAGGAGATGTGTGGGCAGTGCAGCTGCTCCCTGGCCTGGGGCGGAAAACAGCAGCCACCCCTCCTAAGGCCGGGACACTGAACTAACGTGTCCACATCCAGAGAGCTGACCCACCGCCAGCGCACCGCAGGTAGGGTGGGGAGCTCAAGACAGCTGCTAGCAGCTGGCCCCAGCCCATTCCCAGCACCTCACCCCTGTCATGCCAGACAGCCATGGCAGCCAGCCATGGTGCTTGGCCATGGTGGTGCCTGCCATGAGACGGGGCTGAACAAATGTGCTAGCCCGCACTGGCCTGCATGGGCGGCCCTTGGCCCAGGCTGCATTCTTTGAGATTTTCCGAGGATGCAGCCTGGGATAGTCACTTACCTGCCCCAGGGCAGTCCCGGGCCACCATCGGACAGTGCTGTGTCAGTGGGTCCTGGGTCACAGCAGGTCACCATCACCATCTGTTTTTACCCAGAGAATATCAAATAGCAAATGGGATTGCAAAACCATTCAGATGGTGTGACCACTAGGTGTTCCAATTCATAGTTTGGGAACCTCCGCTGTGAAGGATACTTTTTTTTTTTTTAACCTCTTATGTATACCACTGTATATACAGTTATATATTAATGGATAAAATTTTACATATATTTTAGTCTGGAAGTCAAACTGGAACTGAACCAGAACTCAAGAACTGAATCAGTATTTTTACTTGAACTAGAACTGAACCTGATCCATAATTTTGTCCTGTCTTCCACTGAACTGGAACTGAAGCAATCATTTGGGCTACCAGTTAAAATAAAGATTCAGCGTTTAGAAACTATGTCAGTTCAATTCAAATGTATTTGGCACTGGCTATTGCCTTGGCCATAGATAACAAATATATACAAAAAAGAAAACAGTTTAAATAAAACACATAAGCAACGGCGAGCTATACACTCACTGACACATTACATAATTACCATCATAACTCCAGCCATAGTTTTAATTTCTAAGCACATTTCTGAACATAGGAACAGACCAAGCATGCCATATGCCCACCTGTTCATGCAAGGCATTTATCCTACAATAATCGTCCATACACCCTATAGTCTGATAGTAGTTCAATGCATAACTGACAACAGCATTTAGTTCCTATAATGACACTTTCTTATCAAGGCTGATAATAACAGTATATGACTCCTGGAGACGCCTTGCTCTTCTCAGAGCTTGTAATGGCAACACTTAATTCCTGAAGAAATTGCCTTGCTCTTGTCAGGGCTTGCATCTGCAGTGCTTAAATTCGGAAACTACGTATTATATATAAAGTTTTAAACCAACAATGATCCTATTTATTATAAGGCACAAAAATTAAAAAAAAAACAGACATGAGAATGCTACCAGAAAGGCCTGCCTCACTACAATGAGAAAGAAATTAAATAACAACTGAAGTAAACCAGCCAACAAATGTAGGGGGAGAGAGGAGGAAAAGTAGGAGCTGTGTGTTTCATGAGGAAGCAGGGAGCATCAGAGATGGATGAACCACCTCTGAGATTCCTCCATGGGGAGAGAAGTAATGGAATTCTTTCTAGTCCTAGAACAAAAACTCTTCAAGGCCAAGAAGCAGGGAATGGCTCTCTATCCCTTCTCTGACTTAACCTGAACAGGCCTCTTACCACACATATCAACCCTTGGGGCAATACCTCACTCCACTGCCCCAACTTCAGGCTCATGACCCCAAAGTCCCTCCCCACTGACACAAATAGCAGGGACCACTCTCAGCTCCCCCAACCTCTACAACACTGCCTGGTGCCCTCTGCCAACCTCTACTCCCCACCCAGAAGAGTTTTCTTTTTCTGCTGAACCACCACCACCACATTCAATTGCGGCAGACTCTGATTATAACCAAGTTTCACTACAGTCGTATTGTATTTCTCTCCTACAATATCTCCCCAGTAACTGGCGGTGCTAATACCCCAGCCATGATGCCTCACGGAAAATTCAAGCAGCAACAGCAACATGGGCCACCTCTACTGGGTGAGGGGGGAGAAAGGTATGGTGAGTGAAAGAAAACCCAAGGAAGGATTGGACCATATCCAGACTCATTTACAGAAAAGCCATGATAAGAAAGAAAACAAACTATTGGAAATGCACACACAAAAACGTCATGCTTAAACTGTGTCAACAACAAAAAATGTAATGGCATTTTCAGCAACACAAGTGAGAGTTGAAAGAATATATTCAGAGGTCCAATATATTCACAGAGGTCCAATATTTTATTTAAATTGTTCATGAAAAAATAATTGTTTATTTGTTAGCACCAATTCCTACAAAATGCATGTAAAATTAAAGTCCAATATTTCACAGAGTCTAATATTCATCTAATATTCACAGAGGTCCAATATTTTATTTAAATTGTTCATGAAAAAATAATTGTTTATTTGTTAGCACCAATTCCTACAAAATGCATGTAAAATTAAAGTCCAATATTTCACAGAGTCTAATATTCATCTAATATTCACAGAGGTCCAATATTTTATTTAAATTGTTCAGGAAAAAATAATTGTTTATTTGTTAGCACCAATTCCTACAAAATGCATGTAAAATTAAAGTCAAAGTGAAACAAAGTCAAACCAAAAACATTCAGACAAAGTTGAAATAAATATTTACATATAAAATGTTTTCAATTTTGGGTCTCTCATTTGAAATCACTTCCATTCTGTGGGTTAAAGAACTTTGGTTTAAATCTGTTCCACCAAGTCAGAGCCCTCTTTTTTTGTTGTTCTTGTTGTTTTTCAAGTCAAGTAATATTTATTGGGTTAGCTTCCGCCATACTCCATAGTCAAATATAAAACAATAAAACATAAGATTTCAAGTAAAACACATACAACATTATAAAAACCCAGTTGTTAATCAAATAGACAAAATAGGGTGAAATAAATGTAACCTATTTCCCCAATATACAGTATACAATAAAAGTCCATCAAAAATTTACCCCCACACTGATGCCATATCCTACAAGGGCTTACAAGACGCAGCTACTAGACCCCGGAATAAGGGAGTTGGTTTTTTGTTTTTGTTGGATCAAAATGGAACTTAGGCCCTTTTCAAATAGGCTGTGGTGGGTGGGGGATGGGTGTGCGGCCATGGTGGGTGGAGGATGGGTGTGTGCCTGTTCCCATGGGCACACACACTTCTCCACCTACGGAGCAACCGGCATTGGAGCCCATTGCTGTGAGTGGGTGATGGGTGTAGTGCAGGAGTGCACGCATCCCCCCCCACCCATCCCCCATGGCATTCCCATGGGTGCCTCTACCCATCTCCACACAGTGAAACTGCGTGGAGATGGATGGGGGCGTCTTGTGTGAAAAGGGTCTAAATCTGAACTGATCTGATGCATCTGAACCCAAACCTGAACCAAAACAATAAATACTGCCATAACTCCCTTATTTTGTTATACAAACCTATACTTGAGAGATCATTATTTTGGCTATGAAAAGTCCCCTAGGTGCCATGCAATAACAATGGTAATCAGTTTGAGACTTGGCTTTGGCATTATGAAGCTGGTTAGAGGCCAAGGGTGTAAATTCTCATTGATTACGGTCAATGGGAACTAGCCAATGACTTTAGTAAGGACATGATTGCATTGTGAACCTAAGAACGTTATAAGGCTTATAAACAAAGAACTACTTATTTTGCTAACTTAATTATTTTCTTTCTTGTTGTTATTCTAATTCAATTATAGTCATGGTAGTAATGTTAAAGGGTCTTAGTGGATAACTGGATTTTATGACACACAACACACAGCTCCAGGCCTGAAGGCAAGATGACTGTGTTGGCTCTAATGGAAAGTAAGAAGCTGAAGAGATTTAAGCTGCTCCTTTTTGGTTAGTGGAAACCATTTTTCTTTTGTATGCTGTTCAGATGTAAAAAGAAACTTCATTTTGTCTTTTCTATTTTAGGGCTGAAATGAGATTTCACCAAAATGGGAAATCTAGTTGAAATTCTGGTTCCTGATACAATCCTGGCTGAATCAAGAACCATTCAGTAGCCGACAATATCTTGACTGACATTTTGTTTATCGATTTACAACTTTACCAAGATCCTGTTTACTGCTTTGCCACCCATTTCAAATCCCAAGAGACAATACTGATGCAATACCACAGGTCTTGTTCTCCATTTTCTTTGTATTTCCTTGGATGCAGCCACACGAGACATCCAGGGAGGCTTGCCCCTCCCTGGGCAAATGAGCTATAGGATACAGTGGCTAGTGTGTTCAGGGGCTGCTAGTTGTTCGCCTCGTCCCGGGTTGGGCAATGTGTCCCGATCAGCTGCTTGTTGGGGTGGGTAGAGATGCATGCATATAGCTCCTCTGGGCTACCCCATTAGCTGTCAGTCAGGTGGATGAAGGGGGAGGGGAGCCTGCACTTTTTCAAGGCTCCCCTCTCCCCTGATCCACCCGACTGACTTTTTTTTAAAGTCCAGGCTCATAATGAAGCAAAGGACTACTTTGAATTTGCATATATGCAAATGTTATGCAAATCATGTCCCACTTTGCCCCATGTTTTGAGAGTCACTATCCCTCATTTCCAAGGTCAGAAGTTGAGAGGTATGTCCACACCTCACTCAACCTACAGATGAGCTCTGGTGTCAGGTCCCAGCCTTGAATCCCTGCTCTCAGGAATGCTGGAGCAGTAGCAAGCCCATCAGTGGCACTACCTCAGTCTGCCTCCAGCCCAGCCACTCTCTCCATGAGTCCTCCCTAATCTGTCAGCCACGCCCCTCTTGTCTGTCTTCAGCCCTTGCTCCACCTTCCAGCTTCCTAGTTGGCTGCCAAGCCAGCATATACATTTTGCTGGTAGCACCTGGAAGCTGGGTGGTACCTTCCACACCCCTCCTCTGGTACTTGATCTTGTCTTTTGTTCCCCATCTGGTCTTGCTGCCTTGTTCCCTCTCTGGTCTTGCTCACCTTTTAGTCTTGCCCAGTGCCTGTCCCTCTTGTGCCCTATTCCCCTTCTAGTATTGTCCCCCACTGTCCTGTCTCCCTTGAGCCTTCCCCGCCTAGTCCTTGCTTACACCCTTGTCCTCAGCTTTGCATCCTGTCTTGCCTCCCTGTCCTGATCCTGAACCCCATCACCCTCAAAATCCCACATCCCAGATGCCCCTTTTCACCCTGTGATCCAGACACCAGGAAACCACTCCAGTAGCACAGCCCAGGGTGTGTGCAGACCTGAATAGGAAAGGCGATCATACAGAAACAATCCACCACGGTCAGAGATAGCAGGGAAGCATGAGGGCTTATACACCCATGGATCTTAGAGAGGAGGAGGTTGCTGCCGAGGATCTGACATGCAGGTGAGCAGAGAGGGATGTCAAACAGACAGGCAAACTGCTGGGACAGTGGCTTTTCAATGAGAAGAGTGAGCTAGCTCCCAAGCTGAGCATGGTGCATAGTGGACAGGCATGTGTCAGACCCTTCAAAGAAAATTGCATATTTGCAGTTTCCAGAAGCATGACGACAGGGAGCTAACGCAGTTCTCTGTCCAATGTAGCCAATTGGTTTTTTTTCTTTAAGAGAAATGTGCACGTTGATTATTTTTAAACAAAAGTAATGGGTTTACAATAATGAAGCACATCATTTTTGAGATGGTTTGAAAATACAAACCACATTAACTTGCTGTGATGGCAGTTTCAATATGTTGGCTGCCATAGTTAAATCAACATCTCTTGTACTGGATAATACTAATACTATATTAAAAATGTGTTTCTTAGCCTTTATAGTTGCTTAAAAAACATATGCAACAAAAGCAGGAAACTGATTTGTGGAAAATGTGCACAAGTATTGCAAGCAAGGACCCATGTTCACCGAGGTGGGGAAAATGCAGTGAATGCAGGTACCTGATTACACGTGTACAAGAGTGCTGGAGCCAGGAAGTGGGCTCCCTTCCAGTCACTTCTCAATAGGGTTTTTTCTCTCCCTAATAGGTCCTGGAGTTCACTGAGGGGAAAAGTGAGGGCTCACCTCCTCCACAACCCCAAGTTGATGCAGGCCGAGGCTGTCCTCCATTCACCTGCAAGCTCTCCCCCCAGCACTGCAGAGATTTTTTTGCGATCTCTCTCTGGCTTTTTTCAGCCGAGACGGGCCCATGCAGATCCGCTGCGTGGGCATGAGTGGACGCTGCCTGTGTGACCGCTGCGGCAGGTGGGTGGGGGTGCTTGTGTGCTCTCACGCTCCACCCATAGCCCACACATAAAGCAAGTGGTAAAAATGATGGTTGCTCTATGTGTGGAGGTGGGTGTGCGCCCGTGTAATGGCGATCCCTCCACTGGCACTCACCCCCACACCCATGCCCATTTGAAAAAGGGCCTCTCTCTCTCTCTGAGTATTAGACTGAGAGAGAGTGTGCTTGTGAATGAGATAGTGTGTGTTAGAAGCTGTATTTGACAAAGATAATATGAGTGTGCATGTGTATTATAATCTGTGTGTATGTGTGTGTACGTGTGAGAGAGAGAGACACTGTGTTAGAACTGCTCTGTGTGGGAAAGAAATAATGTGAGTGTGTATCTGACTTAGAATCTGTGTGTGTTTGTGGGTGTGTGAACTAGTGTATTTCAGGCCATTTTTGCAGACACCCCCCCCCCACCTCTGGGTACGTGGGGGGGGGGGCTGTCTGTGTGCACGGCACAGCAGTGGGTGGGGGGATAGACATCCACCTGTGGAAACACCACGGGTGGTGGGTGGAGGTGAGTGTGCACTCCTGGCGCACATCCATCTCCACCTATCATCCCACCCACGGAGCCATCCAACAAAACGGAGGAGGCTCCATGGGTGGAGGTGGGGGGAGATGGGTGTGCACCCATGGGAAAGGGAGCACACCCACCTCCACCCGCTACCGGTGCACACCCATCCCCCCCCACCCAGCAGCACCTTAGAATCTCTTCGCCGTCCATGCTCCCGGTGCGCATGAGGCATGGCCCGGTATGCATGCATACTTTGTACATGCCCTGTCTCTCCTGAGCCTCCCTCTCCCTCCTCAGGAGAGTCTCTGGCCCTTTTTAAATGGACTATGCTGGTGGGGGGATGGGTGTGCGGTCACGGTGGGTAGAGGTGGGTGTGCGGCCTTTTTCATTGTTGCACAGCCACCTCCACCCACGCAGCCTCCCATTCCCCTCACCACTGCAGCGTTTACACAGATGCCCCCCCACCACACACCCAGTGGGGGAACGGGCTTCCATGAAAAAACAGCCTATGAATGTTAGAGTCTGTGAGTATGAGAGTTGTGTGTGTGGATCAACCTACTTCTAACAAGTTTTTAAAAAATAAATAAATTCCCCCAGTCTAGTCGCAAAGTTAGGCAAAGAACTAATTAAAATGTGCACTTTAATACAAATTATATGTATATAAATGGGTATTAATGGGTATTTATGCAGATTGGGGGTTTAACAGAAGGAGAGCATGGGCTCTCTCTCTTTTACTTATTCAAAACCTAGCAACCCTAGTATATACTCAACAGTGCTCGGGACATTTATTTCCTAGTTACCAAAAGGGACATTTCTTGTCCATGAAAAAATAATCTTCAGAACTTATGTCTTCCCTGCTACCACCTTCTTCATAAAACAAACTAAAATAAACATTCAGAATACAATTTTTAAATAAATAAATAGGAATCACTATAATTTGTAATAGCAGCAGTACAAGACTCCAACAAACTGAGAACGGAATTAATGCAAGTGATATTATTAATTAAAAGTTTTGAATAATTCTTTTAGTTTTTAGAGTCTTCCGAGTAGCTAGTAGTTATGTTTCTGATTTTGTAACCAGAAGTGTTACCACTATCTGCTACTATTCTTGAATATTTATTTTATTTATTGATTGATTGATCAAAGTATACAAAATAATTCATTCTTGCTAGTAGTCAGTTTACTGAGCCTTTTGTGCGTACCTGAAACAACATCCTCTTACTGATCACACTCAGTCTTATATTTCAGTGTGCATAATTTCATTACTTTCTAAACAGTAGGTCATAAAACCAATTGACCTCATCTGTTTGGTTTGAGCTGCTGCCCCTGGGAGGATTGCCTACCTCTTCAAAAAGGATGGACACCCCCATGCATGGACACCCACCATCTAAGTGGTGGAGCACTCATATGAATTGGTGCATGGGGGTGTGCGCTCCTTTGACCCATGCACCACCCACCCCATCCATGCACGGGGCACTCCAGAAAAAGCCAGAGTGCCCCATGCGGTGATGGGGTGGGGCCATGCGTGGGGGCTGATGATTTGAAATGCTCCTGCATGCACGACATACCTCCCTCATGCACCAACCTTGGACCCACCCCGTCTGTCTCTTGCAAAAACACCGAAAGTTACAGAAAAGCAACCAAATAGGTCCCTTGGGTTCCGTGATCCAAAACAAGGATGAAACAACACTACCCCAAATACATAAGAAAGTCTAAGGTGAAAAGTAATCTATTTTATTAAGGAAAAATATAGCTTTCATAGTCCAGCTGATAAGAGTCCTCACAAGTGAAGCAGTGTCAAAGGCTGATAACTGGCACAGGCTTGGCTACCTGTGTCAAATTTTTCACTATAAGAAGCCCTGTATTTTAATTTGAATCATTTTACTTGCCTAACTGAATGTATATATGCATTTCTAGTTCGTTTATTTACAGTCAAGGCTGCATCACAGCAAACAATCTACTTTTTCAGCATCACCCGAAGCATATTATGCCCAACTTCCATACTGACACATATATTACTACAATATTTGCTCCTTATTAAATAGAAATTATGTCAATATGTATGTGGTCCACACAGAGGGACAGAGTTACATTTGCCATGATAACTTTAATTATTAATTTCTTGACTTCTGTGGTTTTAAAGATTCAAAAATAACAGAACATAGTTTTTAGCATGGAATATATATTCTAATTAAATATTACTGAGGCTCTGCACTTAATATAAGCATGAACAGCAAGTAGTGTAATTAAGCTCCATGATTCTGGATTACCTTTGATTAATAAAGACGGATTGATTCTGCCTCCAAAGTCCTAGAAAGTTATTCTGCAACCAAGTCATATTTTGCTCTGGATAAAGATTATTTATCTCAATTCCAATAGTTGTCTTTGCCTATGTCCTTATAAATTAGATCCAATTTCTAGCCATCTTCAGTATTTCCTTAACACTGATCTGCATCTGCACATGCTCATATTGAGCGTACTCACTTTAATTTTAATAAAGTGTATGTTGCTTCAAGTCTAATACATTCTTTCATATTTTTTCAAGTATTGGTGCATTTCCCCCCCTCTGCCCTTCCCCGCAAGGTAAGAAAGTAGATGAGTAGTTTATATGGTGGTCTGCAAATATTCATCATGCCATTTTTGCCTGTTTCCAAGATGAAGAAAATAATATCTGCATACTATGTAAAATATATGAATGCACATAAATGTGATCTTCATCTTTGCTGTGTGTGTCTCAGTAGCTCATCTAATTCTTTCAGAAAAGCTGAGTATTCACTTGTACAGCTGTCATTTGCAATTCTAAGTCCAAACGTATAATTTGTGTTCATTCTTGTGAATACTCTAATGGATTCTATCATCAAAACTCAGAAAGATTTCTGACAACATTTGAGCAGCATAAGATAGCTCTGCTTGATGAGAAGCATATAAAATATACTATGACTGTCTCTATATGCAGCAAACTACAAGTCTTACAGTTCTATTCAACTTAGATGAATGAGGTTTCATTCTAAACATATATTAACATATGTATACCTGCCATCAAATGGCTTATAAAAAAGAAGAGATGAGTGAGAACTTGTGTGGGCAACAAACAATGTTACACTGGGAGTTCCAGCAAAGCAGCACTGATTATGCCCATCTTGGTTCAGAGTTGATTTGCTGTCATTCCATCGCCACTTTCTGCCAAATCAATAGGGATGGGCGTACAGATCGTGGTTCGGGTTCGTCCGTTCGGTTCGGCTGCGTTCGTTTCGTCCGTTCGTTTCGCCCGTTTGGTTCGGTTCGTCGGTTCGAATGTTCGGCCGTTCGGTGGTTAGGGTCAAACGTTGAGTTCGGATTCGGTATTTGGTTCGGTCGGGATCGGTTCGGTCTTTAGTTTGGTGCAATCAGGAACTGAAAATGACATTTAGTTTTTGAAATAAAAGGAAAAAACTAAAAAACATATTTCTGGCCATAACATTTTTGTTTCTTATTACTTTTTGATGATATTTAGGGAGATTGTACCCCCCAATGGAGCGCACCAAGTAGACCAACATTCGGAACGATTAGATAAAGGAAACTGATTTCAGAAGCAATTGAATATTGTGATTTTAAGAAAAGCTCCATACACATTCATGACTACAACTTCTTTATCTTGCATCCAATGTTCATGAAACTTGTGCATATTACATCCCTCTATATGCTTAATATTTCTGCCAATTTTAGGAAAGAGTGGATAAAGGGTCCCAAGGGTATAAGACATTAACCTGAAAATACATTTCCAGCTGTTACATTTTGATATTCCATTCTGTTTACAGGATATTTGACAGGAATGTATCAAATACCGTTCCTGCTATTTCAGCAAATGTACAGGAGATTTTGATAAAGGGAACCACTTCTGTTGGCCAATTTGCATCACAAACCGATCTTATACCACAGTGACATAAGAGAATCCCAGGCATAGGCCCCTTCTCTACATTTGTTGTACAGGCATATAAAATTGAGACCCTTTATAATATCTCTCTGATATTTGGCAGAGATGATCATGAAAGTGAAATATATAGTCCTGCCAAATTTCATGTACACTGGTTGGACTACAAAGATGTTATAATCAGACATACATTTATTTGTTAATTGCTTATACCACCAAGACCTTTTGTCCAATCCTTCTGAAATTTGGCAAAGATAGTTACTATGGGAAGGGGTATAAACTTAACATGTTTCACCTACATTAGATGTGAGGCAAAGAAGTTACAGCTAAGAATGTATATGTAGAATATTGCAAAATACAATAATTCAACTGCTTCTAAAATCGGATTCCTTTATCCATTTGTTTTGAAATTTGGTTCACATAATGGGTTCTTTTGGAGGTAGAGGCGCTCCGAATTTCAGCTACATAGCTTAAAAAGCAAAAATGTTACAGCTGATAATGTGTTTTCCATTGAAACCAATGGAAATTCAATTCCGAACTCACCGAACGCATCCGAACTGAATGTTCGAGTTTGAGTTCGGTTCGAACGTTCGGTTCAGTTGACCGAACTGTTCGAGTTTGGTTCGTACTCCGAACTTCCGAATTTGAGTTCGGTTCGAACGTTCGGTTTGGTCTACCGAACTATTCGAGTTCGGTCCGAACTTCTGAACCGCGTTCGCCCATCCCTACAAATCAATGCCAGTTTTTACTCTCTTTTTGGTACTCTGCTTAAGACATTGTATTGGTTTCTTTTTAAAGCTGAGTAATATTTTTGTAAACTTCCAATTAAACTTAGCTTAACACGAGCTTAAAAGCAAACCATTAATACATTCATTACCTCAATGCAAGTATTCTGGAGCTACAAAGCTCTTTGAAGCAGGAGTTGCCATGTACCTTTGTACAAAACCTTGCGCCTGGCAACTTGAAGATGTTCTCACCAGGATGTAGTTGAGGAAGGAGTAAATGTGGACCCTCTCCTCACTCTGGTGTGCCACCAGAACCACGTGGAATTTGGTGAACACTCTCAATGAATCTGACAATCCAAAAGGTAGTGCCCTGTATTGGTTGTGTCTGTCCCCATAGGTAAACCAGAGGAGGTGACGGTGTGATGGGAGTGCGGAGATACGCCTCTCTCAAATCTGTTGATGTCAGGAAGTCCCCTCTCTGGAGTGCACCTAGAATGGAGTACGGGGTCTCCAAACCTGAATTTTTATTGCTTGACTCTTGTTTAAGGACTAGAAGTCCAGAATGGTCCATACATCACCATGCTTTTTTGGTACTGTGAAGAAGGTGGAGTAGACTCCTCTGCATCTATGATCTCGGGGTACTTGCTCTCTCACCCCAATGTCCACTAGGTGTTTGATAGTCTTTAGGGTGGTTTAGTGCTTTGTGATATCCTTGGAATCTCGTGACGGACCAACCAGTCTCTTAGAGGGATGGCAAACTCTATTGAGTAGTCCCAAGTGATCGTGTTCCTTACCAAGGTATCTGAGGAGGATGCTGCCCACTGCCCCGAAAACAGCTGAATTCTCCGATTTTGGATGTTACTGGGGGTGGGAGGGATGGAAGAGTTACCAGACATGCGGAGGACTGACTGGGCTTGCTGCTCCTGGGCTGCTATCTCCTGTAGGAAGGCTGGTTGAACTGGCCCCTCTTATGCTATCCTCTGAATCTGTCGGAGTGTTGATCTTTCCGAGATTGATGCCCCCTTGGTTCCTATAGAAAGGTCTGGGACAAAAGAAATGCTTCAGAGTCGCAGCTAACAGGTTGATTGGTGGTTCCCATTTCTTTGTGGGTTCTGTAGTCAGGGACTTGTCCATTACTTCTCCAAATTGCTTCCAGGGAGGCAAGCTATCCCCTGCTATGGCTAACTTAGAGGAGACATCTATCTTCCATGGTCTTAGCCAAACAGATCACTGTGCCACAATATTGGTAGCTGTGGCCATGACCCTTGCATTAAGTTGAACTGCATTTAGGGTGATATCTGTGGCAAAGGCCAAGGTCAGCTGGTTGAAATCCTCTCACAGCTCTTTACTACCTGCTTTCTTCCCCAAGTCTGCCACTCATAGGTGGGCTGCCCTAAGAAGACTTGATTCTGCCATTGAAGCTTTCAAGGCCAATTTGGACGCCTCAAAGTTTTTCCAAAGGGTGACCTTGATCTTTCTATCTAGCGGGTCCTTGGGGAAAACCATCCCCATCTGCTGGGAACGTCACTGACTTGGTCAGGTCTGCTGTCACAGCGCTGATCTTGTGTGGGCTCATTAGTTCATCATGGCCCTTGGGCAGGGAATAAAGGTACCTCATGTATTTATGTGGGCCTTTAAACATGGTTGGGGAGGCCCATTCCTCCTTTATGCTATCTAGGAAGAATTGTGCCTGGGGTAGCTCAGAGAGCCATATAAGGCCTGGGGAAAGCTCTCGGTTTCTTTGAGAAGCTCTGCAGTTTGGGTGGATGTAGAAGGCTGTAGCTCAGAGGCTACTTTCCCCACTAACTTGTCAAACTTATCTGGTTTGAAAAGCATGACACTCAAATTGAAGGTTCCCCTTGATTCTCTGGGGTTGGGTTGGGGATATCCCCTCCCCCCCCACCGAGATCTGGCAGGGGACCTATTAGGTTCAGACGTCAAAGGAGAGGAGAGCCTCTCCTAGGTCTTTTAGATTTTGCTGGGAGACTTGGATCCTTTCCATCCTTGGGCTGCAAAAGACCTGGGACATGGAGCGCCTCCCATGCCTCTTACCCTTCTTTTGACGTGGGGTGAGGGACCTGCTGGAGGAGCTAGATTAGGAACTGGCTGAGAAAGTAGAAGGGGAGGAGGAGGATGGGAAGAGGAGTCTCAGTGTGCGTGTATGTGTGTCCTCTTTTTCTTCTCGTTCCTTCTACTGGAGGAACATTGCTCTCCACCCCTCTCTGGACCTGGATGGGTGTCTTCTGGATCCCTGCCTGGATGAATGGGGTCCCTGTGAGGGCTAGACTGGGTGCCTGAATGCAGGGAAGCGATGTCACCCCCCCCATCAACGCCAGCAGTTCTGGGTGGGTGGCCACCTGCCTCTCTAATCAGATCAGCACCGCCTCTGGGACTTCATTTCTGTCACTGGCATCCATGGCCTCAGAGTCAGACAGAATCGCCGCGTCTATGCGCTTGAGCTCTGGATGCTGACTCTCTCCCGTGGAGACTCCAGTGCCTTCTGCATTGCACCCTCCCTGACTGGGAACTGCTGTGGTGTCCCACCTGCAGGGTTTTCCATTTGGAGCCTCCATTCCTGGGTTGCTGGTGGTGGGGGATGGGTGTCGGTGGCAACAGTGCTCTAGGCACTGAGAGAAAAGGCGTAAAAGAACCAAGTGCTGAGCGTGGATTTCTGCCACTGAAAAAAACTGCTACCGGCTCAACTCCCTCCGACACAACTGTGGGGATCAGGAGTGTCGGCTCCCTGGGGCAGACTCCGCCCCACACTAAAGGGGTCTCCCAGCATGGCTAAGCCAAGGGAGGGAGCAGGGGGAAGATCCCCTCTAGACCCGCCCCTGACCATGTCTCAGCCAACGGCCCCTAACTCAGCAGAGGAGGCAGGGGTGTAGGAGCAGACCCCAGGCAAAAGGGGAAAAGAAACTAAATGACAAAAGAAAACATATGGCCTAGCTGGGCTCTAAGAGCCCAGGATCCTCCTTCCTGTTCTAAACGAGACAGGACCAGACTGGGGGAGATGAGTCTCATCTACTCACAGAGGGTGTCAATCTTCGATCCTGCCTACTGAAAGTGAGGAGGAACAATTCCATCAGTTCAGGTTGCCCACTCTGCGCTGGGAGAGAGAAAAGCTAACCTACATAAAACTCTTCTCTGTAATAATTACAGTAGCCATTTGCTTAAGTGGAAAGTGTATTAGAATGAAGATCTCCCTTGCTGTCAGGGCGGAGCAGCCAGAGGGGGGACGGGGCTGGAGGGTCCAGCCCAGGGCAGGGGGAGGGGCACAGCCATTGTGGTTGTAATGGGACAGGTGAGATATGGTCCCAATGGAGGGGGGGGGGATGTTAGATCAGTGAGGCGGGACAGGTGTTTGTTGCAGGTCCCACTCACTAACCCCCAAGCAGCTGGGCAGGTGTGTCGTGTTCAGAGGGCCCCTGACCCTGTGCTGCTGCTGCTGCATTCAAGATCGGTGGTTAATAAAGTGACAACTGTGCAGGAGTTGGTCCTGGACTGTGCCATTGGTCTCGTACGTATCATAGAAACCTGGCTGGACCTTGAGTCAGGGCCTATCTTGGCTGACCTTGTTCTGGCCGGGTATTCCATGCAGCATCAGCCACAGTCAGAGGGGCGGTGTAGCCATGATTCTTAGAGAGAGGTGGTCTGTTAGGAGGAATCCAGTGCAATCCATATTGGGTATTGAGGCCCTCCATTTTGTGTTTGATTTGCTGGGGGACAGATTGGGAGCGCTGTTTGTATACAGAGCAAATAGCTATATTTATTTATTTATTTAATTCCATTTACATGCTGCCCCTATACCTACGGCATCTCGGGGCTGCTTCCAACATAAAATAAACAATTTATCACACTATATTAAAAATATAAAAATCTACACAAATATTTTAAACAATTTTAAAATACCCCAATACAAAAATTTAGCACACCCTCCCCTTCCTGCCTCCAAAGGCCTGGGAGAACAGCCATGTCTTGCAGGCCCGACGGAAGACCAGCAGACTCAGGGCCAGTCGTGCTTCATCTGGGAGAGAGTTCCACAGCTGGGGCCCAGCCACTAAGAATGCCCTCTCCATTGTAGCCCTCCGCTTTACGCGGGGGACCTCCAAGGCGGTGCCCCCGGTGGACCGGAGAGTCCGTCCTGAGTCACGGAGGGTAGGCGGTCCCGGAGGTATCCAGGTCCAAGACCGTACAGGGCCTTATAGAGCAATGTCAACACCTTGAATCTGGCTTGGCACATTACAGGCAGCCAGTGCAGCGTACGGAGCACTGGTGTTATGTGCTCTCATCGGCCCGTCCCTGTTAGAAGAAGGGCCGCCGCATTCTGCACTAGCTGCAATCTCCGGGCCAGCATCAAGGGAAGCCCCCTGTAGAGTGCGTTACAGTAGTCCAGCCTTGAGGTGATGAAGGCATGGATCAAAGTGGCCAGGTCGGGTCTGGAGATATACGGGCACAGCCTCCACAACACATACAGCTGGCGGAAAGCCACCTTCGCCACCACATTCACCCGCAGATCTAGACAGAGACCCGCGTCCAATAATGTCCCCAGACTCCGAACCTACTGAGCCACGAAGGGGTGCACCCCCTCCACAAGATGGGGCACTAACCTCCCCCACCCAGCCCACCACCATCACCTCCGTCTTATCGGGATTGAGCTTCAGCCTGCTCTGCCATAGCCAACTCGCCACGGCCTCCAAACACTGAGATAGCATGGAGACGGCAGGGCCTGGGTCAGCTGAAAAAGAGAGATAAAGCTGGGTATCATCAGTGTATTGGTGGCAATGCACACCAAACCCTCTCACGATCTCCGCCAAGGGCTGCATATATACATTCAATAATAAAGGAAACAAGATTGAACCTTGTGGAATGCCACAGTTCAGTGGCTAGATGTTTCTGATCCCAAGACAACCCGCTGGGTCCTCCCTGAAAGGAATGACTGTAACCAACCAAGGGTGGTCCCATCCAGACCCCCCAGGTCACGCAACCGTCTCCACAGCAGCCCATGGTCCACTGTATCAAATGCGGCTGAGAGATCTAGCAGGACCATTAATGTCGAACGTCCTGCGTCCATCTCCTGGTGGAGATCATCTACCAAGACCACCAATGCCGTCTCCGTACCATGGCTGGGCCGAAACCCTGATTGAAAAGGGTCAAGTAAACCGATGCTGTCCAGGTGAGCCTGGAGCTGCAGGGCCACTGCCTGTTCAATAACAAAAAGGGAAGGTTAGAGACAGGTCGGTAACTGCCGAGTGCGTCCACATCCAGAGATGGCTTCTTCAACCGCCACCGCCTCCTTGAGACCAGGGGGCAAACTCCCCTGCCGAAGGGACGCATTGATAATCCCCGCCAGCACTGACCCCAGTATCTCCCTGGAGGCTTTCACCAACCAGGATGGGCAAGGATCTAATTCACAACTAGTGGCCCTCACTAACCCCAGGATCTCCACAGCATCAGCTGGCGTCACTTCCTGAAACTCATCCCAGAAAGATGGACCAGACGGCGCCTCCATCACCTCACTCTCTATTCCTACAGTCTCTAATCCAGTGTCGAAGTTGCTGTGACAGCCTCCCTACATGCTCTGGCAGAGTTGGTATCGGAGGTGGTGTTGCGGTCTCCGAAAACATTAGTCTTGGGGGACTTCAACATCCACGTCAACGCCGACCTTGGTGGAGCAGAGCATGAGTTCATGGCCGCCATAGGCCTGACCCAGATGGTCAGCGGCCCGACACCATCAGGGAGGACATACCTTGGCCCTTATGTTTTGCACTGGCCTTGAGGCGGGGGTTCCATTATTGGGGGAGATATCAGCAGTGCCCTTGTCATGGATGGATCATTACCTCATGCAGGTCTCTCTCTCGGTGCATGTCTGTTCCCAGAAGGGTGTGGAATCAATTTGAATGTTTAACCCCCAGAGATTGATGGAACCAGAGCAGTTCCGGACTGCTCTGGGGAAGATACCCTCTGACCTCGACGACCGTCTCATTGATGACCTCGTCAGATCATGGAATACTCTGCTGACTGGGGCCACTGATGAGACCACTCCTAGACGTCCGCTTCCCAGGCAACAGCACCGCAGGCCCCCTTAGTTTTTGGAGGAGCTGCAGGTGCTGAAGAGAGATGGGCGGTGGTTGGAGTGATGGTGGTGCTGTTTGCGTGCTGAAGCTGACTGATAGTGTCATAGAGCTAGTTTACGAGCCTATGCCGTGGCGATGAGGGCAGCAAAAAAACAAAAACATTTTTTTTGCTGCCCTCATAGCATCCGTGAAATCCCGTCCAGCAGAGCTTTTCTGGGTGGTGCGGGGGCTGGTCAGTATGGCCTCCCTCCACCTAGGAGCGGGGTAATCTACGGCACACTGTGACATGTTTGTGGATAAAATCACTCATATTCACCATGATTTCAACACTGCACTTATTACATTAGGGGAACTGGAAGTTATGGAAACGCCGCCTTATTGACATTTGTGGGATCAATTTCGGTCGGTGTCACCCACCAAGGTGGTGGATGTCCTGGGGGCTGTCAGGGCCACTTCTGAATTAAATCCTTGCCTATCCTGGCTGATCAAGGCCTGCTGAGAGACAATGGGACCATTTCTTGGCTGGGGAGGTCAACATCTCCCTTCAGAAGGGCAGAATGCTGGACTGTCTCAAGGAGATGGTGGTGTGGCCCCTCCTCAAGAAATCATCACTTGGCATTGAGTTCCTTGCCAGCTATTGGCCTATCTCTAACCTTCCCTTTTTAGGGAATCCTGACAAGACGGAGGTGATGTTGGTAGGTAAAGCGGTGGAGATGGCGGCCCCTATCATCGATGGGGTCTGCCCTCCACTGGTTTCCAAGGTTCGGAGTCTAGGGGTACTCCTTGATTCACGGCTGTGCCTGGATGCTCAGGTGGAGGCTGTGACAAGGAGCGCTTTTTGCCAATTACAACTGGTGTGACAGCTTCAGCGTATGTCTCGGACTCTGACCTGGCTACTGTCATCCATGCTTTCATCATCTCCAGATTAGACTACTGTAATGCGCTCTACGTGGGGCTACCCTTGACGACGGTCCGGAAACTGCAGCTGGTGCAGAATGAGACAGTCCATCTCCTGAGAGGGATGGGCCACCAGGAACATATTACATCGGTTCTTCATTCTCTGCACTGGATGTTGATAGTTTTCTGGGCCCGATTCAAGACGTTGGTACTTGCCTATAAAGCCCTAAACAGTCTAGGCCCTACCTATTTGCGGGACCGCCTCACTCCCTCGGTCCTGGATCAACCCGTGCGGTCTTCCGCGGGTGCCCTCCTCGAGGTCCCTCCAGTCTTCTGGGGGGCTACGCAGAGGAGGGTGTTCTCAGTGGCCGCACCACGGCTGCGTAACTCCCTCCTCTTGGGGGCTCGTTTGGCCCTGCATCTCCCCTCTTCTTGAAGAATTTGTAAGACCTGGCTGTTCCACCAGGTGTCTGGCGAGGGAGATGCGTGAGTGGGTAGGGTGATGGTGGGGGTAGGGGTTAGATGTTTTATGGTTTCCTGCTTTTATGATGGTTTTTAATGTGTTATTGCTTTTAATTATTGTTGTTTAAGGCTGTAGCAGAATGTCGCAGCAGTAGCTAACTCCGCCGGAAACAGCGTTTCCACAATTAGTGGTACGGTGTGGCAGAGGCTTGCATTCTGCTAGTTTCATTCCGCTACTTCCGCAGGCTTCGCAAAATAGCGGAAACATGACATTTTCGCTACTTCTGCCATTCCGCTAGCGCCACAAAATAGTGGAACAGCGGTTTTCCGACAGTTTCCGCAATTTTTCCGCAATTCCGCAATTTGCAGAATGCCGGCGGAATTAGCGGAATATCCGCAGAAAAGCTGCGGTGTGGCGTGGGCAATTCCGAAATGGCGGAATGGAATCGCGGCGTGGTAACCGCTGCTGCCGCATCAGCCCTATTGTTGTTTTATGTGTTTTGTTGAATGTGAGTCGCTCCAAGCTGCCTGTGGCAGGAGGGGCCGGGTAGCAAGATTGTTTAAATAAATAAATCCAGGCATTTGGAAGAGAGAGCTAAGTTGTTGTTGCTTTGGGAGAACACCCAGCAGAGAGTACAGAATCATAGCAGGGTTCTCTTAGTCACTTCCCAAAGTGAGGTAGGGAAAAGCACAGGAAGGAGATTGCCCGGAGGCGAGAATCTGGGGACTGTGTAGCTAGTTATGGGGAATTGGGTTCTGAGGGAATGCCTGGGAGGAGTGGTTTCCTGCTGGAAAGTCCAACCTAGACCTCCTGTGTTATAAAGGAGAAAACCTTAGAGGGACTACTATCCTGGCAGATTCTGATGAAGAAGACGTATCTTGGTAAGGGATGAGACTGTTATATATAGTGTTACCCCAAGATAGCTAGACTAAAGAAAACTCTGGCTGAAAGATTCTGTATGCAAACAGCAAATAAACTACAGGTGAAACGGATGAGCTCACTTGGATTTCCTACGTGAGTGTGACAGTGGGCCCCTGTTTCTGCAAGTACCTATGATCAGCAGATCCACTTGCTTACAGCATCTGAGAACTCCATAATAGTAGATGATATTGAGGCAAAAAACCCTGAAAATTATCTGATTTAAGAGGCTCTTGTCCTTTGCTCCTGCCCTAAAACCAGGAAAGCCTGTCCCTAATAAGAGACACAGGAGATGAGTAATCTGAGGTTCCAAGCTGGATACATTTTTCACAGGATAACTCTGGTGGTTATGTAAGCCTGCATGAGTTTTTCAGCTCTCTCTCTTATAGGTGATTTGGCATTAAGTTCAGAAGCTGAAGCTTTTCCTAATGCACTCAACCAGACTATAACCTTGTGTACTGACTGAATGGAAACAAAATACAGATTCAGTCAGCAAGGGTTTACTTCAAAATCTGTGACCAGAAGTCAAAACATGTTCTTGTAAGAAAAAAAGAAAACAGAAAAGCACCTCTAGCTTAGTGTTTTAACCTATATGCGGAGTTATAAATTCCCACAACCCATAATTCTATTTGTCTTCCAAGCAGCCAATTTAGAGATATGCTAGGCAAAAGAGTAAAGCTGAACTAAATTTAACTTCTTTTTCACAGTAATAAAATATTCTCCTAGACTCAGACTCATAGTCCTTCCTGACATACTGACACATTTATAGCAAAAACAAACCAAGGCACTCACTCGGAATGGGTTGGGTGATAATAGTGTGCTGCAAAAATCTTGATTTTTCATTAGCTGTAGTAGCTGCCCAGTCAATGGTGGTCACTTTGTGACTGCAATGGAATGAAGCGGATTCCTTGCATAAATGGCCCCTTTATTAATTTGCCGAGTCTTCTGTCCCTACCTTTGTTACACCAGTGTTGGCACCATTGATTATCTACTTGTCCACATGATAAAATGTCCTCAAAATCCAGAAAGGCATATTGTCTTTTAAATCCCGCTTCAGAGCTCTGCTGTTGCTTGCAATATAACTATAAGAACAGTAAGGCAATGGAATAGGTTGCCTACAAGAGGTTATGGAATCTCTTTCACTGGATGTTTCCGAAACAGGTTGGATAAACATTCATCAGTGGTATTGTAGGAACTGGCTGTCCTGCTTCAGAGCATGGGTTTGGACTCAGTAGCTCTTCAGGCCACTTCCAATCTTACAATGCTAATGCCTACAAACCTGTCAAATGCTTCTGCTTTTCTGCTGTGTTGTTTATTGTATTGTGAATTTACCCTTTAAAATTCATTCCCTACTCTGCCTGTTGTGCCCTAGCTATTTCTATCATGCCTGACACAGATTGTAAGCTCTCTGTGGCAAGCATTGTCTTTCATTGCTTCACAGCGGCCACTTTCACACCTGCCCCCCCCCCCCCCCCC
>QEPC01001413.1:939463-970228 GCA_003113815.1 Sphenodon punctatus
GGGGGGGGGGGGGCAGAGGCAGATGTGAAAGTGGCCAGAGAGCCAAGCATAGTAGAATTACATTTAGGTTACTACATTCTGTAATATAAACAGAGCTGGTCAAAACCAAAAAAAATGTTTTTCTGAAGAAAAAAATAAAAGCTTTTCAAAATTGATTTTTTGGGTTGAATTTCTGATTCTGTGATTATTTCAAAATGAAATTTTGGCTTTTTAATGAAAAAATTCAAAATAATTTTCCCGAAAGATTTTGTAAATTTTTAAAATACATTATTAATTAAAACATCATATTAATGTATATTACATATGGACAATGAATATATATATATATATATATATATATATATATATATATAACCAGTACTACAGGTAATTAAATGAATATGGAAGGGTGGTGATGGGGATAAACATCCTTTCCCCTTGGTTCCAATCTCCAGATAAAAAGATTTTTCCTGTCCATATCTAAAAATTAAAATACACTCCTTCCCGAGCTGATGTCCAGACATAACACATAAAGGAAATGAGCTCTCCTTAACCATAGACACCAGAGACGACAAGAGGAAAACACCTTTTGCTTTCCTTGAGACGCTCTTCATCCCTGTCATTCTCAACTCCCTCTCTGCCCTGGTTTATAATCCCTCTTGGGAAAGTTGTCTCATTCACATTCCCCTTTGAAGAGCCTGCTGATCCACTAACGCTTACTAGCAGATTGCAAGCAAGCAGGTGGCTCTATTCCACTGCAATCCTGGCATTCCTTTGCCTTAGAGAGCAAGATGCTTCTAAAAGGCTTTAACTCTGTCCTTGCCAGATTCTATGTGCTGCTCATTTACTCCATCACAGACATATATGCTTTGTAGACTAAGACCCTTTAAGTTGCAACAAAACTGTGTAACTGTTTGTGGTCCAGGTAAACAACTTTTACAAACTGCTTAATAAAAGTCTTTCCTTAAAAAATTAAGAGTACTCCAGCTTCAATTCTTACATGAATAGATAAGAAAGGCTAGGAACTTTACCAAGTCTAGTCATGCACAATGCACCCAAGTTATCATAACTTTCATACATGGGAGATAGTTCCAAATGGCTGGCTTATAAGGTTTCTGAATATTGCTAAAAATGTCTCATGGAGAAGGTGCAATTCAATGTTATACATTCATGCAGTTATTTTATTTTAAGGTAAATTAGGTTAAGCAGCTTTTACCAATATACTTTTGGCTTGTTTCCTGTGAAGGTGTGTTCACACATGGGCTTATACTATACTTGTTAACTAAAAATGTGTTAAGTCTTTATTTTTAAAAATATTTCATGAAGAGAGAGGCCCTTACTCCTAGGCCTGAAACGACATGCAGCAGTGTCCGACAATTCTGTTGGAAACTTTCCATCTGTTGCCATTTTCCAGACACGGCATGGACACTGCATCCCCATACTTGTTGCAATGCTTGCTGCCACTTTCTGTTATTGCCTATCGCTATTCTTTGGCAGCAGAGAAATTGCTGGAAACTGTTGCAAGTCCAATAAAGTGTCAGAAAATGCCGCAAAGTGTCAGAATGTGTTGCTAAAGTGTCCGAAAAAACTATCGGAAATGTCGGCAAGTGTCACTATTATCTTAAGATCCACAGACTACCTGGAACTGTCATAAAATGTCAGAGAGTGCTGTAAGTTAATGGTGAATGCCGTCAGGGCGGCGGCAAGACTGTTGAAATGTTGACAGTAAACAGCAAAATTGCAAACAATGCTGCTGCCTCAGGCCTACTTACTCTACAAACTTCAATGGAATTACTCTTTATTAGCTTAAGTTATTGATAGAAAAATCAGGTCTGATATAATAAATTCTAGGTATCATTGAAGAATGCAGTTTGCTTTTGATTATGTCATTTGTATTCTTTGTACTTCAGAGGTTTTCTTGCATCATTTCCGATGCACATAAACCTAGGAATTCATTTCAAGCTTTGTAGGCAAGGTAGTGAATCATTATTTCAAATAATGCCTAAGCTTTTCCCAATGCCTGAAAAAGATGCTTCTTTAAGAGTTTGGGTTTTTATTTACCTGTGACTAACATCCACAGAAGGATTCTATTACTTACTTCATAGACTTTACCACCTGCGACATGACAGTCTTTTTTCCACAAGAAAAAAGGGCAATAGTAAGATATATTTTAAAAATTTCTCAATATTTGTCAGTGTTCTTTATAGTTTATATGTTTACAGTCAATGATCGTTTGCTCGATGATGTCATTGTCTTTTTCAACAACTTGCTGATTGAGGCCACTGACCGAATGGCTCCCAGGTGTCCACTTCCAGAATGCCAATGATGCAGGTCCCCTTGGTTTACAGAGGGACCTGCGCCGGATGAAGCAGGAAGGACGGCTGTTGGAGCGACAGTGGCGCCGGACTCGTGCTGAAGCCAACCGATTGTGACATAAAGCTAATTTAAAAGCTTATGCTGTGGCGGTGCAGGCAGCAAAGAAAGAGTTCTTTGCTGCTCTCATAGCATCCGTAAAGTCACATCCAATGGAGATTTTCCTGGTGGTGCAGGGGCAGGTCAGTCTGGCCTCTGGAATCTTCCAGTGCCCGCTATGACATGTTTGTTGACTTTTTTGTGGATAAAATCACTCAGATTCACTGCGACTTCGATGCTGCACTTATAACAGTAGGTGAACTTGAGGTGGTGGAGAACCCATCTTCTCCGATTTCATTGGATCGATTTCATGGGATCAATTTCAGTAAGTGTCGCCTGATGATGCAGCGGGTGTTCTTGGGGCTGTAAGGGCCACCTGTTGTGAATTAGATCCATGCCCGTCCCAGCTGGTCAAGGCCTACCAGGAGACATTAGGGCTGTTGCCGGCAGGGTTTGTCAATGCCTCCCTTAGGGAGGGCAGGGTGCCGAGCCACCTCAAAGAAGTGGTAGCGTGGCCCCTGCTCAATAAGTCATCTCTTGACACTGACTCCCCGGCCTGCTATCAGCCAGTCTCTAACCTTCCCTTTTTAGGGAAGGTTATTGAACGGGTGGTGACTAGGCAGCTTCAGGGGCATCTAGATCGGGTCAGTTTCCTTGATCCCTCACAGTCTGATTTTTGCCCTGGGTTTGGCATGGAGACTGCACTTGTGGCTTTGGTTGATGACCTGCACCATGAATTAGACCAGGGCAGATCTTCAATTTTAATTCTATGCATTTGATACCGTTGATCATGAGATGCTGGTGGCTTGGCTGTGGGACATGCCGAGGTGGGCGGAATTGTTCTTGAATGGTTCTGCTTGTTCCTGGCCGGGAGAACTCAGCGTGTGGTTCTCGGGGAATGTACTTCATCTCCCCGGGACCTCACGTGTGGAGTCCAGCAGGGTTCTATTCTGTCCCTCCGTACTGTTCAACATGTATATGCAGCCTTTGGGCAAGGTCATGAGAGGGTTTGGCATGCGTTGTCATCAGTATGCCAATGACACACAACTCTACCTTTCTTTTTCTGCACACCCAGACCAGGCAGTCTTGGTGCTCACCCAGTGCTTGGAAGTTGTGGGGGCCGGATGAGAGTGAGCCGTCTGAAGTTGAATCCCACCAAGACGGAGGTGATTATTAATTATAATAATAATTATTATTATTATAAGCATTTATATAGTACCAGCGATGTACCTGGCACTTTACAAAAAATAATAGACATGGTCCCTGCCGGAGAGCTTACAATATAAAGATAGGGGGAGGAGGACAGGGAAGAGGGAACAGAGGGAGAGACAAGGGAAGCGACATTCATGAGGATGAGAGAACTCAGGTACACTTTCTTGGCTTAGTTACAGTAAATTGGGAGCTTACAGATAACAGATGGGGGATAATCCTGGGTGGGGATGATTAGCAGGAGTTAGGAAGGGCGGAGCGGAAGAGGTGGGTTTTGAGGAGGGACTTGAAGGTGTGGAGGGTGGGGGCAAGGCGGATGAGGGCAGGGAGGGAGTTCCAGGCGTGCAGGGCAGCAAGAGAGAAGGGACGAAGGCAGTTGGGGGAGCAGGGGAGGGAGGGGATGGAAGAGGAGCGGAGTGGTCAAACAGGGGTTCGGAGGGAGATCAGATGCGCCCCTCCCAGGGGTCCCCCCATGCTTGCTGGGGAGCCAGGAACTGCTCCTCAGCTGATCCAGTGGCAGCGCTGTCAGTTTCCCCACTTGTCTGAAGACTTTGTTTACATTTTAACTCTCCTCCTGGAGAGCTGATGAGTCATATGTAAACAAAGTCTGCAGGGAAAGAACTGCTTGGGGAGGAGGGGGAGGGGAAAAACATCCTCCTCCTGCTGCTGCTCCCCCCTCCCTCTAGCTTTCCACTCACTGGTCAGAGAGCTAATGGGAGGCGGGAACTTAGAGGATCTCCCCCAGGCCCTCAAGGAGCATGTGCTGGGCATCGGCCCAAAAAAGCACTGCTTTCTGGGGGATTGGTGAGGGAATGAGGGAGGTACCATATGCTCCTTGGCTGGGTTCCTATGGAAAACCAAGCCAATCAGCAAGGCCTAGGGGGCATGTCAAGGTGCCTTTTTTAAAACGCTCTGGCCACCCCATAGCTCCTCTTTCTCCCCCTGGTCCCTCCTCTACCAGAGTGGGAGGAGGGAGGGAAAGGGCTCACTCTTCCTTGCTCCTTCCTCCTTAGGTTCACTGGAGGGGAAGGGGAAGAGAGAGAGAGAGAGAGCGAGAGAGCTCCCCCCCTCTTTTTTTACAAGAGGGGAGATGCCAGGGACTTGTCCTTCCCTCCAAACAAGGAGGCCAGGGACTCCAAACAACAGAAGGTGGTTATCAGAGTCAGACTAGAGTGAGATCAGGTCGTCTCATCCTTTCAGAAACCTGGTAAAAGCTTTGAAAAAACATCACCACCCCTGCCCTGATCTCCTGTACTTTGTTTGTTTGATTGTGCTTTCTTTTGTCCTCTTCTCTCCCTCCCTACCCCCATGTATTACAGGCAGGGGTAATTACTAATTTTGTGAGCCCAGTTGGAAGGGCTATGTCACCTTGCCTCCTATTCTTTAAAATATTTTGTTGGCTCTTGCTGTTTTAGTTTTTTACCCTGCGAGAGACCCTGTCACCCTAATTGTCTGCTTTCTGGGGGAGGGGTTTGGGGGGGTTGGAAGGGGATGGAGGGAAGGGTTTCTAATATTTGCTGGAATGTTCGCTGCACTTAAAATGACCCCTATGCAGTGTCAGTTTCAAGGATTTTCTGCTGCAAGAAGGCCACCATGCCACATGTTGGTTCACTAATGGCTAGTCTTTATATGAATGTTCCCTCTCTGGTTGCAGTAGATGCCTTTTACATTGCAACAAAACTGTGTAGCATGTTTTGGGAACAAGTGGAACTCCATGCTGATGCTTTTGTGGTGTGCTAAAGACCTCACATAATATTGTTGACTTAAGATGGTTTGCTTTGCTCGCTCTGTGTTTGCATGTGTACTGCTGGCCCTGTCTACTGTTGACCAGGCCCCTCCCACTTCTGACCCTGCCCCCCACCAGCCTTGAAACCCACCAGCTGCCATTGTTATATGTTATGCCAGAGAGGTACAGTACTAGGGGCTAAACCCAAAGTGCCAGGCAGACATTCCCCATAAGTAAACTTCTTTTCTTTGAATCCTGTATGATTGCAGCAGTCTGTTCTTAATGAAACATGGTGGCAGCTGTTTGTCTTTAATGAACTCTGAGTCACACCCTCAGCAACACTGGATTTGAAAGAACTAAGTAGTGCCATATTGAGTCAGACCAATGAAACACAGCCAGGAACATAGCCCCAGAGTGGGCACGATGGAAGAAAAAGTTACAGCTCTACACAGACTTTGCCATACAGGAGGAGGAAGAAAGCAGGAAAGTAAAACTTTTATTTTATTTCAGGGTTTAGAAGCAGGGTTGAAGCTCACTACTGCCTCTACATTAACAGCCCTTCTGACAGTTCCCCAAATTTTAACAAAACAGTAGAGCTGGGGTGGGAAAAATTTTCCCTCCCAGGTGCCACTGTGAAAAACAGTAAAAGCTCTGATGGCCACAAAGAAGTTGGGGGTGAGGGTGTTTAAGGGGTGTGCTCAAGAAAAGGAGCCGCCCCCCCAATCATGCGTTTGTGCCACAAATCAATCCCCAATTCTTGTATGCATTTATGCATCTCTGCTCCCTTACTCCGAGCTCATTTTTTCAGTAGTTGGAGGTAGGAACTGGATTTAGGGGCCAGACCGAAGAATTGAAAAGGGGCCACATAAAAACTTGCTGCAGGCTGCATCTGACCCCCTGCCCTGAGGTTTTCCACCCGTGCAATAGAGTAATATGAGTTCTTTACTAGGGACCACCAAGAGGGAATGCTCTAGAGAAATCGTGAGTAGTGCAGTAGCCACATGGTCTTATGAGGCAAGACCACACAGTATGGACAACCACTATCACAAAATTGCAGTCATCTGGAAGTCCACAGAAGCAATGCAGGAAAAATACCCAGCTTGAGTCCCATGAAATGGTCAGCTCGCCAGAACCTGACAATCTTCATGACAACAACCCAGAAATGTTGGAAAGAGCCAGAAACATCCAGATCTAGAAACTGGGGACAAAGTAGTGAGATCCAACTCAAGTCAAAGTAAGAGAACCAGCAGCCACCTCTCTTTTCCAGATCATTAATGAATATATTCACCACCACCAGTCCCTGTACAGATCCCTGGGGCACTCCACTTGTTACTTCTCCCTATTGTGAAAGCTGATCCTTTACTGAGTTTCCAATCCAGAATAGGACACCAACTTCTATCCCATGATTATTTAATTTCCTCAAGAGTATCTCGTGAGGGACCTTATCAAATTCCTTCTAAAACTCCAGATATGCTTTACTGACTGGCTCACCCTAATCCACATGCTTATATCTCAAAAAATCACAATATATTAATAAGGCACAATTTCCCTTTGCTAAATCCATGGGTGCAGTCACACGAGACAGGCAATGGAGGCTACCACGGCTTCAGCAGTCTTATTACTGCCTGGGTAGCCAGGTCACATGATGCAGCACATTGTGTGGTCTGCAGCCTCCAGATGTTGCGAGTATCATGACTCAAAGTATCAAACAGATACATACTTAGTTAAAATGGGCATAGGCCGCAACATTATTTATTTATTTAATTTATTTAATTGCCTTGTATTTTTTAGTCGCACCCTCATGCCCATGGCATCTCGGGGCGGCTTACAACAAATACAATACAATAAAATTCAATTTAAAACATAACAACACAACCACATCTTAATTTTTTTCCCCTAAAATCCAAAATCCTTCCCCAAAGAAAACTATCCCACCCCCCACCCCAAAGGCCTGGGTGAACAGCCAGGTTTCACAGACTTGGCGGAAAGCCAATAGACTTGGGGTCAGGCGGGCTTCCTCCGGAAGAGAGTTCCAGAGTCGCGACCCAGCCACCGAGAATACCCTCTCCATTGTGGCCCCGTTTTACCCAGGGGACCTGCAAAAAGGCGCCCCCAGCGGACCAAAGGGGTCGATCTGAGACGCAGAGGGCGAGGCAGTCCCTGAGATATGAGGGACCAAGACTGTGTAGGGCTTTATAGGCCAAAACCAACACCTTGAATCTGGCCCGGTACGCAATAGGCAGCCAGTGTAGAAAACGGAGCACTGGAGTTACGTGTTCCCGCCGACCCATCCCCGTCAGGAGACGGGCTGCCGTGTTCTGCACTAGCTGAAGCCTCTGGACCAGCGTCATGGGAAGCCCCACGTAGAGTGCGTTGCAGTAGTCCAGCCTCGAGGTGATGAAGGCATGAATGAGGGTGGACAGGTCGGGTCTGGAAATGAGTGGACGCAGCCTCCGCACCAAATACAGCTGGTGGAAGGCGGCTTTAGCCACCGTCCTCCACCTGTCGATCCAGGCAGAGGTCTGAGTCCAACAACACTCCCAGATTCCAAACCTGCTGGGCTACGGGCGAGCGGACCCCCTCTATGAGGGGAGCCAACACCTCCTTCGCCCTACCCACCACCATTACTTCCGTCTTATCGGGATTATTATTATTATAAACATTTATATAGCGCCAGTAGTGTGACCTGGTGCTGTACAGAACATAGAAATAGACGTGGTCCCTGCCTGTGGCTTACAATCTAAAAGACAAGGAGGGGGAGACAGGGAGAGGGCACAATGGGAGAGACAGGGGAGAAGACCAAAAAACAT
The DNA here is from genome assembly GCA_003113815.1 of Sphenodon punctatus. Taxonomy (NCBI): domain Eukaryota; kingdom Metazoa; phylum Chordata; class Lepidosauria; order Sphenodontia; family Sphenodontidae; genus Sphenodon; species Sphenodon punctatus. The sequence goes on from QEPC01001413.1 coordinate 947,600, forward strand.
TCAAGCAGATGCGAAGGCTCAGGTGCATGTGCTTGGCTTGGGATTGAGCTTCAGTCTGCTCTGCCGCATCCAATCCACCACAGCCTTCAAACACTGGGACAGCACTGAGCCGGCAGGACCTGGGTCAGTTGAAAAAGAGAGGTACAGCTGAGTATCATTAGCATATTGGTGACAACGCACCCCAAACCCTCTCACAATCTCTCCCAGGGGCTGCATATACACGTTAAACAATAATGGAGACAAGATCGAACCTTGCAGATCGCCACAGGTTAAGGCCCGGGGGCTAGATGTTTCTGCCCCCAGTACCACCCGCTGGCTTCTTCCCGAGAGGAATGAGCGGAACCATTCAAGGACAGTCCCACCCAGACCCCCCAGGACTCACAATCATCTCGATAGCAGCCCATGGTCCACTTTATCAAAAGCGGCCGAGAGATCTAGCAGGATCAGAAATATTGAATGTCCTGCGTCCATCTCCCGGCGGAGATTGTCCACCAAGGCCACCAACGCCGTCTCTGTGCCATAGCAATGGCGGAACCCTGTTATTAGCATAACAGGTGGCCCCTCTCAGGGCGCACCTGGCATCAGCGTTGGGTACCTACTACACGTGTGCCCATACTTGATGCACTCAGGGTAACAAAGGCTGCATATGGTTTTTGCCAGCCTTGTGGATTTTGGGGGCTCAGTGAACTAGTGACTCTTTCATTTGGTGGTCTGTTTATTTTATAAACTCCGCAGGAACACGCTTATTATTATTATTATTATTATTATTATTATTATTATTATTTTTAAAGACGACAACAACACATTGAGCAATCCCTGAAAACAAGGGCTATGTAACTGGACAGGTGGTCACTCTTCAAAATGAATTGCTTATGAGCTACAAACAAACATGTATTTGTTAGTGCAGTTTTTAAAATACAGTCATATTATAAGATTCTATAGCTGTAAATGTATTACCTATAGCAACAAATAAAAGTTCACAAATACTTCCAAAACCCATATTCAAAAATATTTATGTAGAATAATTCAGGCAAAATACCTCTAAGTTTATATAAAGTTGTGAGTTGGATAATATGTGAACTTTAAATTCTGAAGTATTATATTAAATTACAGATTAAGGTCAGTGGTAAATGACAAAATGCCAAAACATATCCCAAATGACTCTTATGCAGGACTGATTCCACCTAAAATTAGATTTTTAAAAAATCACCTCCCACCAGTTTTTCCATCTGGAATTGAAAACAGCCTAAAATAACCAAAATGTGTTGACATATTTACATTAATTTACAAATTACATTTTAGTTTTAGTGCAGAACACACTGCATAAATCAAAGGATAACACCAAGTTAATTAGGGGAAAAGCCTATTCTGTCGTAATTCTGTACATGAAAAATAAGTAACGCATAATGCCTGACCATATGGTCTTTTAGTCCTCTTGGCTAATTACCTACAAATCACTGCACCAATGTTACAGCTGCTGGTTATTATTAACTGGGGTATGTTTTCTCATGAGAGTTGTTCCTCCCTTTCACATCTTTTCAGTTTCACCAGAGACAAGGAATACAGTATTTAAAAACATGTCATGGACTGAAATGCAAGGGATTCCTGCGAGAGCGGAAATGTAAATTCTATCAAGTAGATGGTTACGTTAAAACTATGCTTACACACTACAAGTTCCTTCATACAAAATTTCCCCCAGAGAGGAAGCTGATAAGGAGTGCTGCTTGTCTTGGCTTCCCCTACAGAGGGGGATGCAACAGTGCTGGGTCTCTGTGAGGTGAGTGTCTGCAGGATCCAGCCCCCATGAACCTAGAACATGCAGAAGCTTTACTTCAAGTGCTCTTTATTTACAGGCAGTCCAATTCTCCCATGCTTATCAGTTATATGAAGACCATACTTTATCCCTTGGTACCCTTCCTTGAGCCACAAGCATACCTCCATCACAGGCCTCTCTACAGGCCTCCCTGGCTAGGCACAGTCCCTCCTGAAGCAGTTGAATCCCAGTGCTCCTGGCTGAGTTCTGAAGCAGAGCCCACCCTCTGGCTCTCTCTTGACTGAACTCCAGCTTAGTCTTTTGGGCTTTGGGCTGGACCTAATCAGCCACAGCCAGGCCCACCTGGTCTCAATTGGCCATTTGGCTAGCCAGTCCCTAGAAGCTCCCAATTGTGCCTTCATTCCTTAGCCCCAACTATTACACTAGCCTCTAACGTTGGGAGCACTTGCTCCCTTCAGGCTGATGCGACTTCTTTTAAGGGGCCAAACTCCATTAACCAGCCTGCCCTAGTTACAGGGGGCACTACTGTGTCAAAAGTTCACAAAATAATCAAAACAGCTGTATCCACACCATATTTTCCTATGTTCTGTTAAAACAATGCAGTAATAATCTGACACGTGTTAAAATGATGCAATCATGATTTTTGCTTTGGAAATCCATTAGCATTTTTAACTATTCATTCTGCAGAAGCTATGTCTAATTTGGGGCATCTGCTTCTAACAAAACTTCCCCTTCCATGTATTAGAGTTTAAATCTTAATTACTGCTTTTGCAATATAAGTACTCTAACATAATGATCAGTTATGGAAACTACATAATGCCACAGCTGAGGCATTCTTGCCAGTCAGTCAAAACTTAAAGAACAAGCAAAATTCTTTTTTAACCGCCCCCCTGCCCAATAGATCCTTGAAGTTTTCCTTGATTAGCAACTAATTATGTACATTGTTTTACAATATAAAAATAATGATAAATTATTTCCTTTATCTTATTCGTATTATATGTATATTTTATAAGTCTCCTTAAGACATACACTCCACAAGAAACTAATCATCACATCATCAGTAATCTTTCAGATGTCTTCTTGGTAGCAACCCTGTATCATCACAAACAATAAGTTTCCTTTTAGCCCATACGTTAGAAATATTTCTTACTGAAACAGTTATGACGTTCTGTTAAGCTAATGTTTATCAATTTTATTTCCTGGTTTGCCAAAATCGCTTAGTTGGACACAGCGATTTATAACAATCTGTTTCAAGATCAGTTGCAGAGTGAAGCATCTTCCTACTTAATATCAAGATGAACAATCATAAAGATGATCAAGTGACTGTATTTTCCTTTTAAATGTGTTTGCACACATAAAGATCTTTCTGTATTGCCCAAGATTTTGAATTTGTAATGGTACAACTAAATTTCATTCTGACAGTATAGTCTGTTTTCCAAAAAAGATAGTTTTATCCAGTGATTTCCCCTTCATCTTCCCTCTCTTGTCTCTTAGATTGTAAGCATACTAGGGTAGGCACCTGTCTGCAATTGTTGATTTATAAAGTACCAGGTACATTGTTGGTACTATATAGGTACAATAATCACAACAACAACAAAAATAATAAATAAACTGATTTTTTAAAGGTATCATTCAAATTTGGAGATTCAGAGCTATCATTCCTATACTAACTGTTTGCCTCATATCAATTAAAAGCAGCTCTCAGATTTTGATGCCAACTTTTCTCTCATCTCTGCTCCTTTGTTCTTCCTCTCTTTAATCAAGAATCTCTATATCATAATATCTTTGAGAGAGAAATGCATAGTACTAGCTACGGGCAAAATGTGTGCCTTCCTGCTGATGGCTTTCTGGATTGTTAGTCCCAAATCCAGTTTCTGCATTATTGCCAGCTTAGATTTACTAGGATTTGGACTCCAGCCTATCAGGGGGGCGGCTGGTGGGTTTTGAGTTTGGAGGGGCAGTAAGGCCATCCGGCCTGTTGGTAGCAAAGCCACGGGTGGGCCGGTGAGCCGGTGGGCAGAGCCAGGGGGACGGTAGGCCAGTGGCATGGCATAACCCAGCAGCAAGGAGTTCCCAGGGTTAACATCGGATGGAAGAAAACACAGTCTACATGCACATCAAGCTTAAAATAAATAATGTATAAACCCAAAACACAGGGAAACACAGAAAACACTGGCAAAACACAGCAGCAAGGAGTTCCCAGGGTTAACATCGGAAAACACAGTCTACATGCACATCAAGCTTAAAATAAATAATGTGCAAACCCGAAGCACAGGGAAACACAGAAAACACTGGCAAAACACAGCAGCAAGGAGTTCCCAGGGTTAACATTGGAAAACACAGTCTACATGCACATCAAGCTTAAAATAAATAAAGTATAAACCCAAAAGCACAAAATTTTCAGCATTATGAAGACACCTAACTTCCTAAGATCAACAGCCTAGGGGGAGGAGGATGCAGGGTGGGGGGGAAAACAGCCTGGGGGGAGGATGCAGGGGGCGAAGGCTGGGAGCCTAAGGGGAGGAGGATGCAGGGTGCGGGGTGGGAAAACAGCCTGGGTGTGTGTGTGGGGGGGGAACAGCTGGGGGGTGGGAAACAGCCTGGGGGGAGGAGAGAATTCTTACCTGCTCGGTGCTGGCTCCGGCGGTCTTTGTCCGGGGACTCCGGGCTGCGCTGCAGGCGGGGGGGACTTAGGGTTTTTTTATTTTAAATTACCTGCTTGTCCTGCTCTCCTCCGCGGAGGCAGGACTCTCACACGGGCAATTTAAAATAAATAAATAAGTAAATAAAAACCACACGTTCCCTGACCCCCTGCCTTGCCGCTCCTCCCCCCCGCCCGCCGCTCTGAGCGGCAGATTGGGGGGGAGCGGCAACAAGGAAGCGGTCAGCCTGGCGGCGGGCAATTGGAGAGCTGTGCTCTCCAACAGCGTGCCACCGGCAGCCATGTTCTTTCTTCAACATGTGAGGCAGGGAGCAGCGCGCATGCGTGCTGCTCCCTGCCTCAGGCGCCCAGCCCATGGCATCTCGCCAGGGCGCTTTCAACAAGCGCCCTGGTGAGAGTTTTCCTTGCGCCCTCTGAGCGCAATGGAAGCCCCTAGCTCCTCCCTCCACAGCACGTCCTATATGTGCTGTGTGGACGGAGGAGCTCAGCCGGGCTGAGCGCTCAGCCGCCCAAATCGCATTTTCCATTAGAAAACGCGGTTGGGCTTAGCTTTTTTGAGCCTTCTGGGACCCACTCCTCAGGAGTGGATCCCAGAAGTCAATTGAAACAGCGCCGCAGCAGCCTCTGCTTCTGAAACTGACAACAGCACCGCAGCAGCCTCCGCTCTGAAGGAAAGGCAAAGGCTGCTGCGGCGCTGTGGGAAGCGGCGGTGATGCGTTTTTTGTTTGTTTCTTTTTTAAATAAACGGCGGCGCTGGCAGGCCCTCGGCACTTTGGGGGTCAGCGCCCCAAACTTCCTGGGAGGCCAGCCACCACTGCGAACCTATCCAAAATAGTAAGCTTCTAAACTACAGTCTCCACTGACAAGAAGAGGAAAAACTATGTGAAGAGTTAAGAAAGATATTTAACACAATAGTACAATTGACAGTACTACTCTAGGGCTTTTCCTGAAGACTCTATTGCTAAAAGCACTATAAACAAATGTTGCCCACAGAAATGTCCACCTGTATAATTCACTTCCTTACAGGTGCCTTGCAGTTTTCTATAACTTTTATAGTAAAATGTTACTAGACTCTTGTCTCCCTGACAAAGCTCTTGCATATTTTTTGGAAGAAATAAATAAAAGCAATTACAATATTTGTCAACATTGCATCCTTTTCCTTTCTGACCATCCAGGTTCTCAGTTCTCTCCTATATTTATTAAAGCTAAAGTTACTTGTCCTATCATGGTCCTCAAAATGTCAACTGCAAATAAGCCGATATACTCCTCCTTCCTGACCTAGAATTCAAACAGCTGTAAGATCCCAGGATTGAACCAGCACCCTTGGGGCCCTGGGCATGTCCACTGCCTCTGTAGTGTCACCAGCTTCCACTGCCCAGGGCTTGGTTCCACCAGCTTCCACTGCTCCTCAAGCAACCACCCTGTCTGCATCCCTGTGAGATTAGAAGAGGATGGTGGGTTGGATAGAGCCAACTTCCCTGCTCCCCAAGGGTATGCAGGGACCCAAGGGTAGATACAGCCCCCTTGAGTATGCACAGGCCCTTTTTTTGAAATGCTGCTCTCCGCTAGCTATGCAGCTGCACATGTGTCCTTGGGCTCAAGATAACATGGCTCATCTGTAGATGGTTACATTCTATTCAGAACTGGTTTGGTTTAACCCTTGTACTTCTGTGTATGCTGGGGCTCCTTTCAGTGTACTTCAAGAGTCCTTTTTCTCTTTCCTCAGGCCTATACCTGTATATACCTATCCACCTACAAGTTATTTCATGTCTTTACCACTTTCTGTCTGGATTACAGCAGCACATTATACATGGGCATGAAGCCACCAATCTTCAGGAAACTCAAGCTAATCCATAAAGACGATGCACATCTCCTCAGCAACAGATGTGATCATGATGAGCACATCAGATTTGTTCTCTGCATCCTACACCATACTACCATAAAGCACCAAGTTCAAAGTTACAGTCCTAATTTTTAGTACATTAAACGGTTCTGAGCCAGGAGACCTAAACATTTGTCTAAAGATATAGGGACTCCTTTTGGATCCATCGCTGCATCTGGATTGCCAGGTTGCGGCAGTAGCCAGGGGTGCTGCTTTTCACCAACTGCATCTGGTGATGAGACTGTGGCCTTTTTAAAAAAATCAGATTCGGATCTTGCCATCGTCATACATGCCTTCATAATCGTGAGGCTAGACTACTGCAATGCACTCTTCATGGGGCTGCCCTTGATGACTGTTCAGAAGCTGCTGTTGGTGCAGAATGCGGCGGTCCTTCTTCTGTCGGGGTCGGGTCACCAGGAACACATTACACTGCTGCGCCATAGTCTAAGCTGGCTGCCAATAGCTTTCCAGGCACAATTGAAGGTGCTGGTTTTGACCTATAAAGCCTTAAACAGCTTGGGACCCAGGTATCTGAAAGACAGCATCTTCCCTCATGTCCCATCACAGCCTCTGAGGTCTGCTGGCAGTGCTATATTGCAGGTACCATCTGCCTGTGATGTTTTTATAGTTAGGGCACACAAACAGGTGTTCTCGGTGGCTGCCCCGCAATTATGAAACTCCTGTCCTGTGCAGATTAATCTTCTGGAAATAAAGGAAGACCATTCTATTGGGCCAGACATTTGGCAGGCAGGGATAGGGTTGGGTGGGACTGGGTGGAGGGATTAAGGCAGGTGTGTGTGTGTGTGTGTGTGTGTTTTAAGGGACTTCTAAGATGTTTTTATTTACTGTAAGTCAGCTTGAGCCTTACAAGTAGGGTGACCATACCTCCCCCCTTTATAAGAGGACGCTTATAAAAAACACAGGGTGTAGAGCTGCTCTGGAACCAATGCAGCCCTGCAACGTGTATTTTTCATAAGCATCCTTTTTTAAAGGGGAGGTATGGCCACTCTACTTACAAGGGTGGCATATAAATTAGGGCTGAACATTCACTTTGTGGGTTTTATTGTTCTCGTCGAGAAAGCTATTTCTCAGTTCATCCCGGGAACCAAGAACCAGCAGAATCTCAGTTTATTTCTTGACAAGAATGAAGACAACAAAAAAATGACAGTGTATGAACAAAATGGTCACTGAGCCATGCTGCACATGCATAGGGTTACCATACCTCTCCTTTAAAAGAGACCCTTATAAAAAATACACATTGCAGGGCTGAACTGAAACCAATGCAGTCTTGCAATACACATTTTTAACATGCGTCCTCTTTTAAAGGAGAGGTATGGGGTAACCCTACACATGCATAGCCCTTTTCCAAAATGGCAGCGGCATTTATGTGCCTACTTTATATGCCTCAAAATGACTTCTGCACATGTACAGAGTGCAGACCGACTGTCCATTTCCAAAATGGCAGTGATGCTGCTGCCACTACCATTTTGGAATGGCCTGGCAACCATCTTACAGATACATAGTAAATTTTTTTAGTTTTCAGTTTTAAAAAACAAGGAATACCAAGAATTCATACAGAAATCTCTGTCCCAGTTCTTGTATTCTTGGTATTTCTCATGAGAAATATTTTAGCTTCTCATTTCAGCCCTAATATAAATGCTAAGGGTGGAAATATCAGCTTTGGCTGGAACTGACATGACCTAAAATGGGCCGTTTCTGTTTCAAAACTATTAACTTTTTAGGGTGCATGGGAGGTTTTTTTTGTTTCTATTCTTTTGGTTTTTGTTTCATTTTTGTTTTATTCTCCCCTACTGAGATTATATATTTTAATAAATTTGTTAATTAAAACTCACCTATAAAGCTCTTTACAAACCTGCTACACCCTAGCTTTCTGCGCTAATTTCCCTCCATACTCCAGTCCGTGAACTCCGCCCCTCCTCTGTCCTCTCTCTCACCCTCCCATGCCTCCCCTGCTCCCCTAACCACCTTCGTCCCTTCTCCTTGGCTGCCCCCCACGCCTGGAACTCCCTCCCGGCCCACATCCGCCTCATCCCCTCCCTTCGTACCCTCAAATCTGCCCCGAGCTGTGTTTCATGAGGGGCGGGGTACAAATTTAATAAATAAATAAATAAATAAAATCCCTCCTCAAGACTCGCCTCTTCTGCTCTGCCCTCCCCGACTCCTTGCTCCCCTCACCTAATTCCTCCATCCAGTACAATCTGTTACCTGAGGTCTGTGTACTCATATCCTCACCACATGGATCAGCCAGCCATCATTCTCAATGTAACCAAGTCAAGCACATGCACCTGAGATCTCGCATCTTCATGAATGTTACACCCCTTGTTTCTCCCTCTGTTCCCCTTCCTTCGGCTCTCCCACCAGTCTCTCAGACTGAACTCTCAGACTGTTCACATCTTGAGTGAAGCCTGTCTGTACAGATTAGAAGAAAAAGTCATTTAATCAGCTGGTCTAAGATAGGAACTAATCTCTCTTACAAACGTTACTGTTCTCCATTCCAAGTATAAGGCAAACTTTTTCATATGTGTCTTTACAAGAATAAAATCTTTTCAGCATACTAAGTTTTTTCCTCACCCTTCTCCCCTCAAACCTGCAAAACTAAAGGCAAAACACTATGCACATAATCTTTTCTTGGGAAAATGATGTGAGAAAGAACAAACCATGTGTGGCAGATTTTAATCAAATTACTTAGCATACTATTAGAAAGACTGGAATCTATCATCCATTTTGGNCCGGATTTGTCTTTCTGCGAGGCAGAGACCACTTCACTAATCCGGAAGCCACCAAAAAATGCCACCACATATGCAGTGGTAAACAGCTGCGCTTCAAACTCATCCCGACAAATGACCGGGAGAGACCTAATCAATCGAATCAAGACTGGTGGAGTTATTGGGGACCTGGGAACTGTCGTGACTACCGCTGTCCTCGTCCAGCTCTCAAACATTCGTTTAAGGAAGAAACCCTTATCCGGGGATGGGAAACCGTTGAGTCTGTTAAAAAAAGCTAATGCCGCAACCTTACCACTGATAGTTCCAACCGCCAGGCCCCTGTCATGGAGTTCCATTGCGAATCGAATTACCTGATCCTCTTCTATGGGAAACACCCTCCCGATACCCTTTCTATCCCTAAATCGCTGGAACTCTTTAAAGGCACTGTAGTAAGCTGTCTGGGTTCTGGGGGCAAGTGATCCTTTTATGATGGTTTGCATCCTTCCTTCCCAAGGTTCCATGCACCTGATGGTAGAGGATCCGCCCATTCCCTGGCCGCCGGCGCGAGTTCCCTGAACCGTTTCATCTGAAACCGAGAAAGGGCGTCGGCTATGCCATTGCTAATGCCAGGAACGTGTCGTGTTGAGAACAAAATGTTTCTCCTCAAGCGACTCTCCTCAGTCTCAGCGCCGAATGCAGGCTCCCTGGCCCCCTCGTGGCCCATCCCCGCCTAAAAGGGGCAGGGCCACATTTCTGGCGCGCACAGGCTCAGTGCGCTCTCCTTCCCTGCCCAGCAACAGGGCTTCCCGCTGGTGAACGTTGTAACGCGCTCACCAGCGCGGCGCAGCTTGGCGGTTCGCCACACCCTCCTCCCCGTGCTCATTTCCCCAAGGGGGGGGAGGCTTGACAAATACCCGCCATTTCAGCAGCGAAGGGGACTAAGAAACTAACTACAAGTTTATTGAGTGGTCCTTTCAGTTTTTTGTCAAGTCTATTATTGTGACAACTGAAAGCACTCATACTAGCCAGTTTTGAATTGTTAAACTGGTCAAAGTGAGTGATAGATTCTAATCTTTCCGGTTTTGTTCTGTTCCAGTTCTTGTGTGGACAACATTTGTATACTATCTACACGCCTTCCAACATAACATGCTAAACAACATGACTAAGGGTGTTTTTAAACAAGCAAGGCAGGCAGGAAGGTCCGTGGCCGCTGAGTGGCACAACTGTGGGACACCCACATATGACGTGTGGGGAGCAATGCACACAGGCAGCTCCCACCATGGCTACCCCAGCCTTGGAGACAGCCTCTACACGTGGCTGGTCCTGCACGATCGTGTGGGGCCTTGAGTAGTCACTGTGTGATTCACAGGAGAGCATTTCCTCATGCACCACCTTTACATGAGAAGTTGGACTTGTGGTCATGGGTGTGTGCGTGTGTGTGTGTCATGTGTGGACGTGTCTCGTTTAAAAACACCCTAACAAAGAGTTTTCCAAACTGTGGGTCAGGACCTGATGTGGGGATCAAGCTCTCTGTGGATTGGACCACAATCCAAATTGATATTTCATGCGCTTTCCTTTCTTTGTTTTCTGGGATCACTGGGTTATATCTGAGTCTCAAAATGGGGTCACATACCCCCAAAACCTGGGAACCACCAGACTAACATCTGACAGCAGCACTGGGCTCTGCACAGTTGATGACAAATAAGGCAACTTTAGATAATTTAACCCAGGATTCCAGCTATACTACTGGGAGTCAATGAATATTTTGTTATTATTATTATTATTATTATTATCATCATTTATAAAGCATTTTCTGTGTTTAATGTGCTTTACAATCCTTACGTAGTTCACCTTCACAACAACTCTGTCATGTAGGTCATTATTAGTCCCAAAGAATTTTTAACAGCAAGGAGTTTATGAAATAAAATTCCAGAACTTTTGATCGATAGTTTTAGGTTGGCTCCGTGTGGAAGGCACTAGCAAAATCTGTATTGGAATTCAGGTTCAGATTTTCAAGCAACCTACCCTCTTCCCCTCAGAATTCAAGTATGCTTGGATCCAGGGTTTTAGTCTGAGCCGATCTCAATAAGCAACAGAAACCAAAATAGATTACAGGAATGTAGCGGTGCTGATAAACAATATTTGTATAGATTTTGATTTTAAAAGACATTAAAAATTTAAGTACATTATATACAATAATAAAATATTTATGTACAAGTTAGAACTTCTTCTTGAAAGTAGGAAATAGAAAAATATGCCTCCTGTGCACTGGGAACAAAACACTCTGATCTACACAATGAAGACAGTAGCAGACAACCAAGAAAGACTAGAAGAAGAAGAAAAAGAGCTAGCTCCTCAAGCAGAGTAAATCATGGCAACTCCATTGACTTCCATAGAAATGTGTCAATTTACACCATTTGAAGATCAAGCATTAAAAGCTTGAGGGGAAAAATAATCAGAATTTAGGCTATAAAAATAGGACAGCTGTTTGTATTAAATTTGCTCCACTGATTTTAATCTACAGCTCCTATAACCTACTAAATGCTCTAATTTAATAAATATTCATTTTCCTGGTTTATTTTTCTTCCTGTCTTTTATTTATCCTGTGACCAGAAAAATTAGACTACATAAGAATCAAATGAAGTGTAGCAAGGGCTGGCCCTTTAGGGATAAACCCATCAATACAATTGCAAATACACTTCTTGAAAGGACCATACGCATGGCCATAAGGCGAAAGTTATGGCTTTAGATTTGACCATTTTTGTCTTGCAGCAATGTCATTTTTATGCTACATTTCAAATGCACTTTCAAGTTACAGCTTTCTATCATAGTTTCATTTTGTTATTAATGCCTCCCTATTTTACTTAACATAATCCTATTTGTTTTCATTATTTTCTGTGGAACTGTTTAGTTCCTCATTTGGTTGGAACCTAGGTGTTTGCTGCTGTCGCTGTGATTTATGAGTTTGCTGATTCTCAGCTGCATGAATGAAAAAATAATCTTGTTGAAGGAAAATAATTTGAAAATGGTTAATATGCCCTGATGAATGTGCTAAGTATTTCACAGAAAAATATCTGCTTTCCCCTCGCATTGTAGAACACTGCACATTTCTTGCCAGGATTTTAGCTTTAAAGAAAATAGAGCCTTTGCCTGTTTAACATAAAAACATTCTCACACGCACACAATGAATACACTTATTTGTTCATCATACAAGCAATACATTTTCACAAGCCTTTTCTATAATTTTTACCATAAACAGCCCACTGCCTGGTAATCTGTCATGCTTTATAGGCATTTGGGGATACGGTTTTATGAAAAGCACTGTATGAACTTGCATTGTATCATAAAATGCTAAAACACACATCCTACTGCCCCTCACCCTGCCCCCACAGGGAATTTACTATGGGAAGCAGGTACCTAGGAAGTTTATGATTGTTTAGTCCAGGGGTAGATCATGGTGTGAAGAAGGGGGCACCAGGTTTTCAGAGATCACTTCTGGGGAGCAGAGCGGGATTGGCACCGCAGGGAATGCCTCAGGGAAGAGGCCTGCTAGGAGAGCTCCTCCAGGGTGGCAGAGAAGGCTCTCTCTAAAGGAGAGCTCCTCTCCACCCCTGAGACTAGTTACTGGGGTACCATAGAGATGGGAGGCAGCAGGAAGGGTCCTGGTAGATCACCTGAGGTTGATCTGGCCACTCCTGGAGTCTGGACACTCCTGGTTGAAACAGTCAACAGTTGGGTGTTCTATGACTTAATGCACATAATTTAATAACCTTTCCCTGTTCATAAGATCACTTATCCCTGTGAATATTACCCTCTTCCCTTTGAACATTGCACATGTCAATGAGTAACCACTCTCCTATTTTGCTTTACACTGTATTTGTGTGAACAAAACAGGGCTGATGTGATTTAAGGGGAAATTACTTCCGATTATCAGTGGTTCTCAAACTTTTTTTAACCGACCCCCCTTCCACTTGTCTCTTATAGTTCAGCACCCACCACCACCACCACACGCACATCTTGTTGTCGCTCTTCCTCTTCCCATCCACCTATTACTTTCCCTCGCTCCCCCTTGCAACCCTACATTTTGGAGATTCCCCACAGCTAAGTAAGAGTGTGGAATTGTTTGCCATCTGGGGTTTGTCTCAAGCCTCCTACTCCACCAGAATGTTTTTTGCCCCAGGGGGCCTTCCCCCCAGTTTAATAACCTAAGGATTAAGTGAACCAGCTCCTCATCAGCTCACTATGGCCAGTGATGCGCTAAATTATCAGATATCGAAGACTGAATTGAATGCCAATGAACCCTAAACATCAGTAGGAAATCCCAAGTCTAAAAACAAAGCTGACAAGACTATTTGGGGAACTATTCCAACTATTTGGGAACTTTGCAGGGTAGCACTTGATGCAGTTGGTTTCCTTTTGAGCAGAGAAAGATTAGACTCACGGTGTACATAGAAATCCATTTATTTACAGATCTGCAGGTTGAGAAGTGGATGGGAAGCAGTTCCTGAAAAGCTGCTTCTTTCTCTGCACCTTTTTTTGAAAAATTCTAGTACTACATGGGTTCTGTGAAAAACTTTATACAGGAATTTTGCTAGGTTGGAATGGGTCCTGGTGGAGAAAATGGAACGGGACCCGCTGATCCTCCTCCTTGTGGCATGAGATGCAGTTGCACCAGGGTGTATGCCCTGTCCCCAAGTTCAAGGTCCCTGGTGCAGCTGCACCATCTGTCCCTATTATTGTTATACCGTTGACTGTCTGTAATCTTTCCCCCAGGACTTCTCAGTCTGATGTCTTTCCTGGCAAGCACAAGCTCACTTCTCCCAAAAGTGACTCTTCTGCTTCAGCAATGACTCCCCTTAACAAAAGGCTAGATGGTCCTGCTTGCCCCCACCCCACATATATTTCATTATGTTACATTTGAAGAAGTGTTGGGCACAAGAGCTCACCATTCCAAGAGTCATAATAAGAGCTGCAACTGGGCCCCTGAAAAACAGGCAACCCAGTGAACCTGGGGTGCTTGACTCAACCCGAATGTGACTTGACAGGCTACCTGATGTCCTGAAATGCCAACTTTCCCAAACTTTCTGGGACACCAATCCCAAGTCCCAGTTGGTTCCTGCGCTCCTCGGACTGACACACTCACCTGGCTGCTTCTCCCAGCTGCCAAGTCCTGCACAGCTTCCAGACAGAAAATCAATGGGTGTGCCACATTACATAGTTCCCACGGGAGTGGTACGCAGTTTGTGTGCACAATGCCTTCAGGCAGGTGGGAATGCTGAAAGAGGCCTCCTCAGTCCCCCACCCCATCCCTCAAAAAAGCAAGGCAGGAAAAACCTGGCTCAAATGAGCAACATTTGGGAGGGGCAGTTGGGTAGGAGGGTCAGGCTGGGGAGTGTGGGTGTGTTCAGGAGCCAAGCAGGACTTGGGATCGACATCCCGAAAAGTCCCAGAAAATTTAGAAAGGTGCACTTCCAGGCTGGATTTCTTTTCTTTTTTCCAAGGATCCAGGCACCCGATGGGGTGATCAGGTAACCTGCCGGGTGCCTGAAAAATGATAACCTACGAGTACTGACTGCAGTACTAGCTGCACAGCTAGTCATAACAGTGTTTATTTATTTAGTACATTTCTTAGTTTTGTAGAAGAATTGTTCCAGCACTCAACTCCTGAGTCTTTTGAATAGGTTCTTATAATGCACACAGTTTTGGTCACGCTTGCCTATCCAGACATCGTCTCATTTGCATGTTTTCTTAATTCCTTCCTTCCATGTAAAATTAAAGCCTTCTCCTGGTGGGGGCTGTGGGGGGGACACCTTGGAAAAAACGACATCTCAGTGCACCATTAATTTATGTCCTCACATCCTTGCTCAGCATGTTTGGCTTACAGAAATGTACGCAGCTCTAGGGTATCATTTCCCCCACAGCAATTTTGTATGCCACAGGACTATTTAAAGCTGAAAGCTGACTTTAATTGAAAACAGATGTTATTCTACTGGCCTAGTTAAGTAGTGGTTATGCACTCTGCTAATTGTACTTTAAAATACTTGTTTATTTTCAGAATTTATGACGTCTTTCTTTTCACTAGTATAGGCAAACTTTGCTGTAGCAACCTTCACTCAACAAACACCTGCCAACGGTTCCTTCCTAGGGGACTGTTTTATGCAATATTTTTTTCCCCTTGATATAATGATCCAGGTGAGTCCTGGCTGGCCAGGGAGCCAGATTTGGATTGCAGGTGGATTGTGGAGTGCTTTCCATCCCAGTCAATCAGTGCCCCTCCCCCCCGCCCTCCCAGCCTGCATTGCAAGCAAGGAAGCCTAGAACAGGATGCTCAAATTGCTTTACCTTTCTATAGTGAACATCCTGATATAATTAACCCTTATTCTGGTCCTATGGGGTTTATTATATACAGATTGGGTTATATTTAGTTCACTATTTATTAGGGAGTGGTCTTCAAAATCCACGCTTGTTGACAGACTGAGCAGAGGCCCCAAAACGAGTGTATAGGGGGGATAAGAGAGTGCTCATTCACCCAGATCCAAGTGCAGGAAAGCATCTCTTTGTTCTGGACACCACATAAGCAGGGGCTTAACTTTTATCTTACTTTCCTTAAAAAATGTTTGATAGAAAAATAAATAATTATGCCTACTAAGTACTGAAAAATATATTTATAAGTGGAATTCATGGCCACCATGGCAACCATGGGTCTGCCCCAGGTGGTGAGGGTCCCGACAAATGAGCGGGGGGCACACACTGGATCTCATATTCTGCACTGACCTTGAGGTGGGGGGATCCATTGATTGGGGATGTGGAATGTTCACCCTTGCCATGGTTGGACCATTACCTCCTGCATGCCTCCATTCTAGCATGCCTACCTGACCAGTGCATAACCAGTTCAGTTGGTCCACCCCAGGAGACTCATGGAACCAGAGGGGTTCTAGAATGCTCTTGGGGAGATACCAGTTGACCTCGATGGTCACTCCATCAATGACATCGTGGCCTTCTGGAATGGATGGATGGATGCGGTCATTGATTGGGTGGCTCCTAGGCATCTGCTCCAAGTGTTTCGGCTCTGCATGTCCCCATGGATCATGGAGGACCTGGGGCGACTGAAGTGCAAAGGAAGGCGGTTGGAGCAACAGTGGCACCGTACTCGCACTCAAGACAATTGGTTAAAGCATAGAGTGTTTTTGAAATCCTATGCCGTGGCAGTAAAGGCAGAAAGGAAGCGATTCTTTGCTGCACTCATCGCATCCGCTCAGTCGCGTCCAGTGGAACTGTTCCAGGTGGTGAGAGATCTGGTCAGTCCAGCCTCTCTCCGCCTGGAACTGGATTCATCCACAGCCTGCTGTAACTTGTTTCTGAAGTACTTTGCGGATAAAATCATTTGCATTGAGCATGGCTTCGACTCTGTCATTTCAGAGGCAGTAGCGGAGCCAAAGGTTAGGAATGCCCTGTATGGTCAAGATTTGTGGGTTGAATTTCAATTGGTGATGCCTGTTGATGCAGCTGATGTGCTGGGGTCTATTTGAGCCACAACTTGTGAATTAGATCCTTGCCCATCCTGGATGGTGAAAGCCACCAGGAAGACACTGGAGCTGGTTCTGCCCAGGATGATCAACGACTCCCTTTGGGAAGGGAGGGTGACGGACTGCCTAAAGGAGGCTGTGGTCTGGCCCCTCCTCAAGAAGCGGAGGGTGCACCCTCTGCTGAAAAAAACATCATTAGATGTGGATGCACTCGCCAGCTACTGACCTGTGTCTAAACTTCCCTTTTTAGGGAAGGTTATTAAGCGGGCGGTGGCGATCCAGCTCCAGGCGCATATGGACAGCATCGGTTTCCTAGACCCTTTTCAATCTGGGTTCCATCCCGGCTATGGCACTGAGACGGCGTTGGTGGCCTTGGTCGACAATCTCCGCCTGGAGATGGACGCAGGATGTTCTACATTTCTCATCCTGCTAGATCTCTCGGCCGCTTTTGATACCGTGGACCATAGGCTGCTGTTGAGATGGCTGCGTGGCCTGGGGGGTCTGGACGGGACTGCTCTTGAATGGTCCCACTCATTCCTCTCGGGGAGAAGCCAACAGCTGGTGTTGGGAGCTGAAACATCTTGTCCCCGCGCCTTGTCCTGTGGCGTTCCGCAGGGTTCCATCCTGTCTCCTTTATTATTTCATGTATATATGCGGCCCTTGGGGGAGGTCGTGAGAGGGTTTGGGGTGTGATGTCACCAATATGCTGATGATACTCAGCNCTGTTGTCTCGTTGCTGTCCCAGTGTTTGGAGGCCATGGCGGAGTGGATGTGGCAGAGCAGACTGAAGCTCAACCCCGATAAGACAGAGGTGATGGTGGTGGAAGGGCGAGGGAGGTTTTGGCCCCCCTGATTGGGGGGGTTCGCCCTCCTATAGCTCAGCAGTTTCGGAGTCTGGGGGTGGTGTTGGACTAGGATCTCTGCCTGGATCAACAGGTGGAGGTGGTGGCGAAGGCTGCCTTCCGCCAGTTGTATCCGTGCCCCAGAGCAACTCCTTCGGTCTGCTGGGGGTGCAGTCTTGGAAGTCCCCCATGTTAAGCGAGGGACTACAATGGAGAGGGCATTCTCGGTTGCTGGTCCGCACCTTTGGAATTCCCTCCCGGAGGAAGCTAGCCTGGCCCCAAGTCTTTTGGCATTCCGGCGGGCTTGTAAAACCTGGCTGTTCGCCCAGGCCTTTGGGGAGGAGCGGGGAGAGAGTGGGTTAGGGTGTTGGCTCTCCCCTACTTTTTGTTTTATCCTTTTTTGTTTCCCACTCGTGTTTTAAGTTAAATTTATTGTATTTTTAAAATGCTTTTTATTGAATGGTTTTATGAAATTGTACGTCACCCTGAGATGCCGTAGGCATGGGGGGTGACTCAAAAAATGCTTAAAAATAAATAAATAAAAAATAAATAAGAAACCATTACTTGACATTGGCGCCCTGGTGAGTCACCCAACTGTCTCTAACCTTCCCTTTTTAGGGAAAGTTATTGAATGGGTAGTGGCTCATCAGCTGCAGTCACATCTGGATAGCATCAGTTTTCTTGATCCCACACAGTCCTGCTTTCATCCGAGTTATGGCACAGTTTGAGACAGCACTTGTTGCCTTGGTCAACAACCTCCTGGTAGAACTTGATAAGGGTCATATGACCCTGCTAGTTCTACTAGATCTATCAGCGGCTTCTGATACCGTGAACCATGAGATGTTGGTGACTTGCCTGAGGGACCTGGCTGAGGTGGCTAGGACCATCATGCCATGGTTCCGCTTCTACCTCGCAGGTAGATCTCAGCAGGTGGTGCTGGGGGACTGTTCATCGTCCCCTGGGGGCCTCCTGCAGGGTTCTATTCTGTCCCCTCTCTTGTTTAATGTATATATGAAGCCACTAGAGGAGGTCGTACACAGCGGGGGGTGGGTGTTCGCTGCCATCAATATGCTGATGACACCCAGCTGTATCTTTCATTTTCATCTAACCCAGGCCCCACTGTCTCGTTGCTGTCCCGATGTCTGATGGCTGTGGGGGATTGGATGAGGTCAAGCTAACTGAAACTCAATCCCAATAAGACAGAGGTGAAGCTGGGGTGTGTGTGTGATCTCGGGGAGGAGGTTTCCCCCATTATTGTCCTCCACTGGTTCCATTTGTGCAGAGCCTAGGGATGTTCCTGGATTCACAGCTATGCCTTGATCCCCAGGTGTTAGCTATGGCCAGGGTTGCCTTTTGCCAGTTACATCTGGTGAAGAAACTCCACCCATGTCTTGGACTCTGACCTTGCCACGGTTATCCAAGCATTTGTCACCTTGAGGCTAGACTATTGCAATGCGCTCTACATGGGGCTGCCCATGTTGACAGTTCAGAAGCTGCAGCTAGTGCAGAATGCGGCGGTTTGCCTGCTTACGAGGGTGGGCCGCAGGGAGCACATCACACCAGTGCTCCGAGCACTGCACTGGCTGCGTGTTGTCTTCCGGGGCCTGATTCAAGGTACTGGTTTTAACCTTTAAAGCTCTTCACGATCTGGGCCCTGCTTACCTAAGAGATCGCCTCATCCCCTGGGCGGCCTCTGTGCCTCAGCCCAGACCTCCTTGCCTCTAATGAAACTGTAAGACCTGGCTCTTCCAGCAGGCATTTGGCAAGGGAGGTGGGTGGGTTGGGTTAATTGGGTTAGGGAGGTGGAAGGGGATTGCTTTTGTGCATGGACCTGTTGTATGTGTTTTTTATATATGATATTTTATACTTATATTTATATTTCTGATATTGTGTTTTACTATAATTTATATTATAGAAGCTGCTCTGAGTTGCCATTGGTGAGAGGGGCGGTGTAGAAATGTAATAAAAATAATTTTTAAATAATAATAATAAATAAATACAATGTATGCTTAAAATACAATCTTAAAATCAAGTGTTTGCTTAAGTGCTGTTGGATCTGCTGGGTATGGGCAGCATTGGGGTGGTGAGGCTGTTCAGAATCAGGGCCCAATGGTTGAGGCCTTGCCGGATTGTAGAACCAGATGGGTAGAGTGAGCTGGAGTCTAGAGCCAAGGCTGAGGCCAGTAGCCAAGAGGTTAGTCCAATGAGCAGACACAGTACTGAGTAAGTAAACCAGAGTCTGGAGCCAATGCAGGGGATCAATAGCCAGAAGGGGAGTCCAATTAGCAGGTGTAGTGCTGAGTGAGTAAATAAACCCGAGTCTGGAGCCAATGCAGGGATCAATAACCAGAAGGGGAGTCCAATAAGCAGGTGTAGTGCCAAGTGTGTAAGCAAGCTGGAGTCTGAAACCAATGAAAGGTCAGTTCTGGCAAAAGGAGTCTGGGTGGAGAGCAGCTATGGGGCTGTAAATAGGGTGGATGGAGACTGGGTTAAAGGAGGAAATCGGGAGAAGCAGGTAAGTGGCACATGAGCTGTGGAAAAAACAAGGACAGTAGTAAGTGTTGAACAGCTCCCAGGAAACTGAAACCCAGTCAGGCTGATTAGCCAGCTGAGGGTTGTGGGTAGCCAATAAAGAGGCAAAAAGCCTCGGAGTTCTTCTGCAAGCTCAGCTGGGCTGACTCAGATTCAGGTAATGAAGCTCAATTGGGAGGCCTACACAGTCATCACTAGTGAAGCCTTGACAAGTGCTGTTCTAATAGGGTTGGACCAATGGTCCATCAAGCCCAACATCCTTGTCTCCAACAGTGGCCAATCTCAGTCGTTTGGGAGAAGTAACCAATCAGGTCAAAATGGGCATTCCCTGATGTCCATTTGCAGCTCCCAACAGTAAAATTACATCCTCTAAACCTAGACCCTTTTCACACAAGACGCCCCCACGCACCTCCATGCAGTTTCACTAAATGGAGATGGGTGGAGGCGCCCGTGGGAATGCCACGGGGGATAAGTGGGTCAGTGTGCGTGCATGCGCCCTCCTGCGCTACACCCATCGCCCACGCACAGAGCAATGGGTTCCAATGCCGGATGCTCTGTGGGTGTGCACCCTTTCCCACAGATGCACACCCACCTCCACCCACTGTGGCCGCACACCCCTGCCCCCACCCACCATGGCCTGTTTGAAATGGGCCCTACTTGGCTAATAGCCATTGATTGACCTACTCTCCAAGAACCTAGTGCCTTCCTGAAACAAGACCCCCAAAAGGAAACCCCTTCTGCGAGCTGCGCCCCATTCCCTAACGCCGGTGCGGGGGGCATGGCCTTCACTCCGTCAGAGGGGTCATGCCCATCTGGCCAGCAGAACCTGCTTCCACCGGCTCTCACATACCCCCCACTCCCGGCCATCTGCTGTCCTCGGCCCTACCGCCAGTGCAAGGCCCCTTGTGCTGGGGGTGTGGCGTAGCTGGATTGCACTGATAGTGTTTAACAAAATATATGCTTTCCTGTTTGTTTTTGTGTGTTTGTTTTTTACTTTAGAAATGCTAACTTTGCAACATAAATTTCTAACTTTCCAACTTGGACTGCAAAATTTTTGCAGGGGTTCATGGATTTTTTTCCCTATGATCTTTATTAGATACAGAAAGAATTTAAAAGGAAATTTTCATTAATCAAGGATAGGTCATTTCATAAAGATATCAGACAGTCTGAGACACTGTCAGCACTGCAATATACAAGAATTTGTTTCTGTGCCTTTCATTACTTGGCCAACATTTTTTTTAAATCATGCTATCCTGGATTTAACAAGATCTATGGCATTAAAAGAAACCGAGGGAGAGATGGAGAGTGTCAGAATGCACATCCACAAATTTATTCTGCTAAAAAAAGTTATAACACAATCAATTTCCTAGGTACCTCTGAACGTACAAAATGGAATTCTGAGGCACTTCAGAGCATCTTCCATGGCACCAAACAACAGGAAATAGGCCTGAACATTCAGATAATATCAGAGCATCCAGTCTTTTGTTGCTGTTAAACAGCATGTACAGTATTCTTTTTCCACCTTGATTGCAATATTCCTCTGGTGAAGATAATTAATTTTAATGTTTGCTGAGGAGATCAGACAATACAGAACAGTGGATAATGGAGACCCAGATAATGTTTATTTATTTTAAGCATTTATAAGTCGCCCCATATGCCTACGGCATCCCAGGGTGACGTACAACTAAATAAAACATTAATAAAAACATTTTTTTTAAACATCACACAATTTAAAACATCACAGGGGTAGGAAAATAAATAAAAATAAAATAAGGGCAGGGAAGAGCTAAAAACCCTATACCCCCCTCCCCAAAGGCCTGGGCAAAGAGTCAGGTTTTACAAGCCCGCCAAAATGTTAAAAGGCTTGGGGCCAGACGAGCTTCCTCTGGGAGGGAATTCCAAAGACGTGGCCCGACCACCAAGAATGCCCTCTCCATTGTGTCCCGCCGCTTAACATGGGGGACCTCCAGGAAGGCACCCCTGGCAGACCGAAGGAGCCGTTCTGGGGCGCGGAGGGCGAGACTGTCCCTGAGATACAAGGGGTCAAGGCCATGAAGGGCCTTATAGATCATTACCAATACCTTGAACCTGGCTCAGCACGCTATTGGCAACCAGTGCAGAGTCCGGAGCACCGGTGTTATATGCTCCCAACAACCCGTCCCCATCAGGAGACGGGCCACCGCATTCTGCACTAGCTACAGCCTCTGAACTAGGAACAAGGGCAGACCCACGTAGAGCGCATTGCAGTAGTCCAGCCTCAAGGTGACAAAGGCATGGATGAGGGAGGCCAGGTCTGGCCTGGAGATGTATGGACGCAGCCTCCGCACTAAATACAACTGGCGGAAGGCAGCCTTCGCCACCACCTCCACCTGTCGATCCAGGCGGAGATCTGCGTCCAATATCACCCCCGGACTCCGAACCTGCTGAGCTATAGGAGGGCGAACCCCCCCGATCAGGGGACCGACACCTCCCTCGCCCTCCCCACCACCATCACCTCCATCTTATCAGGGTTGAGCTTCAGTCTGCTCTGCCACATCCACTCCGCCACGGCCTCCAAACATGGGATAGCACCGAGACAGCAGAGTCTGGGTCAGCTGAAAAAGAGAGGTACAGCTGAGTATCATCAGCATATTGGTGACATCACACCCCAAACCCTCTCACGACCTCCCCCAAGGGCTGCATATA
>QEPC01001413.1:984551-1007251 GCA_003113815.1 Sphenodon punctatus
GGGGGGGGTTGCCCACCTGTTGCTCTTCAGGTTCGGAGTCTGGGGGTGGTTTTGGATTCTGGCCTGGATTGGCAGGTAGAGGCAGTGGCTAAAGCCGCCTTTCGCCAGTTGTATCTGGTACAGAGGCTTCGGCCATACATCTCCGGGCCCAACCTGGCCACTCTCATCCATGCCTTCATCACCTCGAGGCTAGATTACTACAACACGCTCTAACTGGGGCTTCCCTTGTTTCTGGCTCGGAGGCTGCAGCTAGTGCAGAATGCGGCGGCCCGTCTCCTTACAGGGATGGGACAGCGTGCGCACATAACACCGGTGCTCCGCGCTCTGCAATGGCTGCCTATAGCGTACCGAGCCAGATTCAAGGTGTTAGTATTGATCTATAAAGCCCTGTACGCTCTGGGCCCCTCATATCTCGGGGACCGCCTCACCCTCCGCGCCTCAGAGCAATCCCTGCGGTCCACCGGGGACGCCTTTCTGGAGGTCCCCCGTGTAAAACGGGGGGCCACAATGGAGAGGGCATTCTCGGTGGCCGGGTCGTGTTTATGGAATTCCTTCCCGGAGGAGGCTCACCTGGCCCCAGGCTTGTTGGCCTTCCAACGTGTTTGTAAGACTTGGCTGTTCGCCCAGGCCTTCGGAGGGGAGGGGGGGGTTATGGGTCTTAGTGGGTTTTAGTGATGTTTTATAAACTGTTGTGGGGTTGGTGTTTTTATTGTTGTTGATTTTATTATTATTGTGTTTTTATGATATTGTAAGCCACCCAGAGATGCCATAGGCATGAGGGGGCGGCCAATAAATGTAACGAAATAAATAAATATTTCTGAAGACACAGAGAAAAAGAGTTCAAACGGTATCTTTTATTAGACCGATTCCTCTTGGTAAGAGTATGCAAGCTTTTGGGTCCAGAAGCTTGCATACTCACACCGAGGAGTTGGTGAACTACTTTGAACTACTTTGTTTCCATCTCTTACATTTGGGATCAACATAGCAACCACCCACTCTCTAGACAGTCTTTTAAAATAACCTATACTAATTAGATGTGATTAGTAAAATGTAGCAAAATCTCTTTTCTTCCCAGTTAGAAGGCTTTCATATTTAATTTGTATCTAATTATTTTTTTTCACTAGCATAAAAATTTTAATTTTACAGCTATAATAGAAAACAGGGGAATTGAAGAAGCCTATTTGGAGTTCAATCACAAAAAAAGGATTCAATTACTTTGGATGTCTTTGGAACCACCAGATAGATATATTGGAAATGATGAGCCAGACTGGGGGGTCATCATTAACTATAATCCCACATGGCATTTATTCCTTGGCTTCTGCTATAATTCATTTACAGCAGAAGCCAATGACTTAATTATGAGCTGAAAACCAATAAAAAAGTGCTGAGATAACTACCCTCAAGAAAATGTAAACTGTCCCCTAATTATTCATTAACAGAATAAAAGCAATTTTTAGTCACATAAATGTTACTGTTGTTTGCCTGGTGTTCAAAAGAGAAAATTGACCTTTCAGATTCATTTGGGTCTCTGTAATAAGTCTACTTATATAACCTTCCTGACAGTATTATAATATTACAGTGCAAATAGAAAAATGGAGTAGCTACAAAAGTAATTTTAATTCAGGAAAACTGACTTCAATAACTATCTAATGAAATAACCTAATAAAAATATATATTTAACATGGTGCCACTCTGAGCCTTTTGGAATGGACGGGGTATACGTTTAACTAACTAACTAACTAACTAACTAACTTAATAAAGAAAAATGGTGTAGGCGTATTTTCACATCTAGGCCCTCATTCATCTTCCATTTATATATGTTATACACTGATGTGACTCCATAGACTTCAGTGCCTTTTTTGAGGTTTAAAGAGTGTGGAGACAGATGGGCCAATTCTAAACAGGCCCTGGCATGTTTAGGGCCAATCCTAAACATGGGTTACATGTTACCCATATAATATACGTGGGTTACACACACCACCATCCCCATAGCAGGGGCAAGTAGGGCTTAGGATCACCCCCAAAGTGTGCTTGCCAGGTAGGTCCCAAATGTAAGTGATGGAGACATAGTAGTTCAGGAGAACTCATCGGGTGTTCTTGGGGGAGTGTACGTCTTCCCCCTCGAGACCTCACATGTGGAGTCCCGCAGGGTGCCATTCTGTCCCCCCTCTTGTTTAACATCTATATGGAGCTGTTAGGGGAGATCGTGAGGGGGTTTCAGGGCATGCAGTGTCATCAGTATGCTGATGACACTCAGCTCTACCTCTCTTTTTCCATCGACCCAGGCCATGCAGTCTCCTTATTTTCCCAGTGCCTGTCAGCTGTGGGGGCTTGGATGAGGTCGAGTCATCTGCAATTGAATCCTGACAAGACAGAGGTGATGTTGGTGGGCGAGGGCTTGGGGGACCTGGGGGTGGTTGAATCTCCTCTTGTTGGGGGGGTTCGCCCTCCCATGGTCTCTCAAGTGCGGAGTCTGGGTGTGCTCCTTGATTCGCGGCTCAGCTTGGAATCTCAGGTTGTGGCCGTGGCGGGGAGTGCGTTTCGGCAGTTACATCTTGTCCGGCGGCTTCGGCCGTATCTCTCAGACTCCGACCTCGCCACTGTCATCCATGCCTTCATCACCTCGAGGCTGGATTACTGCAACGCGCTCTACGTGGGGCTGCCCGAGAAGCTGGTCCGGAGGCTGCAGCTGGTGCAGAATGCCGCGGCCCGTCTCCTTACGGGGGCGGGTCGCAGGGAGCACATGACACCAGTGCTCCGGGCTCTGCACTGGCTGCCTATAAAGCACCGGGCCAGGTTCAAGGTGCTGGTTTTAACCTTTAAAGCCCTTCACGGCCTGGGCCCTGCTTATCTGCGGGACCGCCTCACTCCCCATGTCCCTTGAGATCATCCGTGGGAGCCTTTTTGGAGGTTCCCCGGGTGAGGCGGATGGCCACCGATGTTAGATCCTTTTCGGTGGCCGCCCCTGTGGTGTGGAATTCGCTCCCGGAGGAGGCTCGGCTGGCTCCCACTCTCCTGCTGTTTCGGTGTATATGTAAGACCTGGCTGTTCCGTCAGGCTTTTGGCGAGGGGGAGGGGTGGGGTAGGGGTTTTTCCCACATATTGTATTTTTAAATTGTTTTAAAATGTTATACTGTTTTAATTAATGTTGTTCGCCGCCCCGGGCTGCCCTGTGGGCAGGAGGGGCGGGATATAAATTTTAAATTAAAAATTTAAATTAAAAATAAAATAAAAAATGATCCTTTGCTAGACATGTAATGGTTAACATTAATGCAAATGAAACAAATGTAATAAAATCTTAAAGGAATGAAATATCAAAGTGAATCACCACTCCATCACTCTATACACCAAATAATTACAATGAAGGTGTGACCACTTCAAATTAAGAATCCTAAATCCCATTGATTTTACCTTTGAAAATTCTGTCCATGTAGAATTTCAAAAAGATATATATGTTCTGGTCTTGTCTGCATATGGTACCTGTCCAAAAACATGGCTTGATAGCTAAGCTACATACATATCTTTTACACTTATGCTATTGTTTAGAACGGGTGGTGTGATATTTCCCCTGGATTATTGATGAAACTTTCAAATTATTATTCCTTAGAAACCTGATCAATGTATAGATATTAAAAAAACCAGCAACAAATTGTTTTTATTCAAGCTTTAAAAATAAATAAAATAAAACCTTAAAAGCTTTACCTCAAATTTTTTTAGATGTGATTATGGGTAATTTCAGACGTGACGGACCCAGAGGCCCTCCACGCTGAACCACTGACCGGGATCCATTTCGGATCCCGGTCAAGAATCAGTCTGGCCGTCCTTTAGACGTACCAGCCTGATTCCTACCGGGGATCGGGGAGGGGGCAGGGTTGCGTGGCATGCAGCCGCACAGCCCCACCCCCTGTGCTCCCCCGGCAACCCGCCCTCTGGGAGATGGGCAGGTGCAGCGGCCAATCCAGCCACTGCGCCCGATCCCGTCCCGTGGTCGGGACCACGATCCAGGATGGGCCAAATGTAACAGACGTTACTTTTGGCCCATCCCAGTTCGTGGCCAATCTAACCACGATTCTGGACCTCCGGGTGGCCGGAGTTCCAGAACCGTGGTCATTTTGATCCCTGCCAGTGATTCACTGTGGTGAACATCTGGCGGGGAGCAAACAGATGTTACAGGACTCACGGCCACCACAGGGGATTCACTGTGGTTGACCGTGGTCTTGTAACATCTGAAATCACCCTTAGCTTTCTGTATGTGCAAATTAAAATAGTTAAATTCAAGATTTGAATAGACAGTCTCCAAGATAAGAATGACCTTTAAAGAAAAACACAGTAGGTGTTCATATGAGATAAGAGATTGGGAAAAGGATCTTTCCAACTGCAAAACTGCATTTTCTGACAAAACTTTAATAGCTTAGTTCTTCCCACCAAGTGGTATCAGCTGCCCAACACCAAATCCCCTATGACTCGAATCAGTTTGATAGTTGCCTAGTACTTAAACACGTTTGTAGTTCACAGTAAAGCAATAAATAATTTCACATTCACTTCTCTTACTTCAGTAGAGCTCTAAATATTGGCTCTGGGGATTTTAAGAAGTAGAAATTCAAGAAATGGAAAACAAATTGTTTTTGTAGCATTTCTTGTAGGAATCTGGGACTAAGGAACAGTACTAATAACTGGATACCTAGATGATGAATGGCTGACATGCAATGCTCTAAGAAACATAACTTACAGTTTTCTAGACATAATAGTGTGGTTGCTAGCCAAAATGGCAAAATCAGGTAATACTGGGATATATGACATAGGATTTACATCTTGTGTCAGTCAGACCATCACTTTCCCAGAGGCTATATCCACTGCTCTCCCACCATAGAAAAATGAGGTGATAATCTGTATCTGAAGACTTATGAGCACAACTCTATCTTTACAAAGATCCTATAGAAAAAAAACAATCCTGCAGCATGCACAACTGAAAAGCTACTTTACACAGAGAAATATCATATTAGATTTCCAAAGGAAACCAGCGGGAGTAGAGAAAATACTCCTGGATCATGAGATAAACAAAGGAATCCTGAGTAAAGTATATGGAGCACTGCAGGAGATAGAATACAAGGAGCCAATGGGAATATGGAATAAATGGGAAAGGGACCTCCAGATTAAATTAGATAAAAAAGCTAACGAACATGCTACAAGCTATGTTTTTGAGAAATTCAAATCACTACATACCCAAGACACCATTTTAAAGATATTTTATAGATATTATATAACACCAGACAGAGAAAGGCACTGGAATAAAAAAAGCACAGGAGCATGTTGGAGGGGGTGTGGAAATCAGGGCAATCTGGTACATCACTGTTGGAACTGTCCACAGATTGCAGAATTTTGGAAAGCAATTTGGAAGTTTATACAAGAAATAATAGGGGTAAGGCTCCCCTTCACCCCAGAAGTGGTTATATTGGGACATTCATTAAATAAATTGACAGATGAAAACCAGAGCAAGGCAGTAAGGGAATGCCTGGTAACAGGCATATATGCAATCGCAAAAAATTGGAAGGGGGATATAAAACTCTTAAAACAAGATTGGGAAAAAAGAATGTGGAATAATATAGTTATGGAAAAGACTTTGGCAGAGCTAAATGGTACGGTGCAAGAATTTGTGGACAAATGGGCGGAAATATATAAAGTATTAAGGGAAGAACGTAATAACCAAAAGGGAGTTCAACAATTGGAACTATAGATATACGGAGTCCCAGCAACACAGAAGACAGCCTGGGCACGTGCAGAAAATGTTAGACAACATGAACTGAAATATATGGACTATCAGAATGCAAAATGCAATACGGGAGGGTGGGGGGGTTGGACACGAGTTGTATAACAGTGATAGAAGGAATTTTTTTTCTATGAATGTATTTATTACTAAGGAAAATAATAAAATGTTTGTAAATGTAAAAAAACAGTAAGAGGAAAAGGGTTCCATGGACAGTTTTTCCTAGACATAATTTTTTTTAAAAAAAATAAAAGGCAATATCAGCTACAATTAATTTAGTTAGACTTATTTGGTCTACTCTTGTTTTGCCTACTCATTATTGATCTCGGTGTCTTTTCCAGAGATAACTGTCATGTGTTAACTTGAGAACATGGTCTCCATGACAACCCAGGTAGTTTCTACCTCAACTCACAATAGTGTACATACTTTTGCTCACATCTTTGGTCCAAAAGGAGATCTGAACAATATAATGTTCTTAAGAGTCACATGACCAAAACCTTCCTCACTAATTTCTTGGATTTTGGGAGGATGTTAACAAGCATGTGGATTATGGGTGATCTGGTCAATATAGTGTATCTGGATTTTCAGAAAGCATTTGAAGGCCCGTCACGGGAGAGTGTGGAGAAAACTAAGTAGTCATGGGATATGAGGTAATGTCCTGTCATGGACTGGTAACTGGTTAAAGGATAGGTAACAAAGGGTAGACTAAATTGTCAGTTTTCACAATGAAGAGAAGTAAATACTGGGGTATCCTAGGGGTATGTACCGCGACTAGTGTTGTTTAATATATCCAACCATGATCTAGAAAAGTCAGTAAAGAGTGAAGTGATCAAACTTGCAGATGACACAAAGTTATTCAAAACAGTTAAGAAAGGGGTGGGGGGAGGAGGGATGTGAGGAATTACAGAACAATCTTGCAAGACTCTGAGACCAGGCAATTAAATGGCAGATGAAATATATGATGCAAAAAGGGAAAAATAATCCTATCCCAAATATACATACACAATGGTAGACTCTAAATGACAGGGTTACTACTCAGTAAAAGATTCATGGAATTACTTTGGACAATTCACTGAAGTCCTCAGTTCTGTTTACGTCAGTGGTCAAAAAGGCAAATGGAATGTTAGGAATTATTAAAAAAGGAATAGAGAATAAAACAGAAAATATCTTAATGTCACTGCATACATCTATGGTGCAGCCACACCTTGAAGACTGTGTGCAGTTCTGGCCACCCCATTTCAAAAAAAAAAAAAAAGATAGAAGTGGAAAAGGTCCAGAGAAGGGCAACAAAAATGATCAAAGGTATGGAGTGGCTTCCATAAGAAGAATTTTTTTTTTATATAGGTTAAGACTCTAGCTTGCAGAAGAGATGACTTACAGGGGCTATGACAGAAGTTTATAAAATCATGAATGGCATAGAATGAGTAAATAGGGAGCTGTTATTTACCCTATCAAATATATAAATAAATAGAGAACTAGGTGACACTCCATGCAACTAATGGGCAGTAGATTTTTAAAAAATAAATATTTTTTTTCAATCAACTGAAAATTAATTTGTGGAACTTGTTGCCAGAGAATGTGGTCACACCCAGTAGCATACCTGGGTTTAAAAAAAGACTGGAAACATTCTTGGAGGTTAAGGATAGGTCCACTAATTACTATTAGACAAGTAGGTCGGGGGACATAACCGCTGACTGACGGGAGCTGTGAACGAATGACAAACTGGAACAAATAGAAACAATTTGTACCAAGATTGGCCACTGTCGGAGTCAGGTTGTTGGGCTCAATGAACCATTGGTTTGACCCAGTACCACACCACTAATGATTCTGCTCAACCAAGTCCATCCTTGTTCCTTTTCAGCTTGAGGACCTACTTAATAGAGACTCTCCTGCCCTCTGATCCTCAAAGCACTCTGCTGGCAAAAAGCCCCACTGATGCCTCAGTAATGGGCACTATAGGGATTCAGACTTCTCTGGGGGATTACAAACCAATATATCCCATTTTCATAGGTCTACTGGGACATTCTGAATGTCCTTGGGCAAAAACAGAGTGGCATTTAGATATACATTCTTCTACATTATCTTCACAACTCACCGTGACTTATGGATCACTTGAGTCAGGTGAAACCTCATGAGAGGAGACTAGATTTTTTTTTTTAATGGTCTTGCTTACTGAGACTTTAAGATGTTCAGGGCAGAGAATATTTATTTCTAGGTTGTCAGTGCAGATCTAGGAAAGCTGGGAGTTCTGTGCAAAATGGCCTATATTGTAGCCAAGAAGTTGGTCAGCTCAGTTTACAGGCCCAAGCTATACACAGGGACCCGTGTTGACTGCGTTGCTGCAATTTGCAGTGATTTTTGCAGAATCAGTCAGTCCTCGCAGTGCCATGCTGAAATTGCAGTAAAACTGCAGTGAGGGCTGTCTGCCGGATCTTTAAACCCTGGCTCAGGCATAAACTTGTCGCCTGACTCCAAACTAAAACTGCTGCTGCAGCTGCCGTCTGTCAGGGAGGTGTGACCATGACCCGAGGGTAAATAGGCCCCTGGGAGATGAATTGTGGGTGGGTGGGGTCTGAAGGCCCTATGTTTGCGTGAGGGAGGTGCTGAAATTCCAGAGGATTTGAGTTGCGTTTGATTAGCAAAGTTGTGATTCTATGTCAAACCTATTGCAAATTTGCTTCCCAGCATTCATAGTTATGCAAATCAAGTTAATTATGCAAATATTAATGCTCACGGTGAATTTGCAGAATTTGGCTTCACTGGTTGCAGAATTTAAGATTTTTTGGTGCAGTGAACTCAGGATACAGTATTAATTGCTACAGTAGAAGAATGACCTATTTAACAACCTTTCCCCTAGTTTTGGATATCAGTTTCTTTTCTTCACGGTATTGCTTCTACGAAAATCCCCTTTTCAACCTTGAATATGCATACTTCATTTTTAGTTGCTTGCAAGTGTTACATGTTAACCTAAGTCATCACAGTTATTCCTTCAAAGCATATTCTAATATTGCCAATTTAAGTAGGCTGTTGACACATTAATTAAAATTTATATACAAATATCAACTTTGGGTATTTTCAAACGTGATGTTACCATGGGTGGCCACACTTACCCCGGAGTGGCCACCCATGGTGGTGTCACATGGTTGCTCTCACCCACCACGTTTGCTGTGGGCAGGAGCAGAGTACTCCCCGGATCGTGGCAGGGTAACTCCGGATTGTGCACTGGGCTCCCTGCCAGTGCACATCCTTGAATTAGCCCTGCCATGGTCCGGGGGATGCAACCCCGGACCGTGGTAGAGCAAGCCATCACGTCTGATGGTCCGCTCTACCTAACTCCAGCTGGTGGCAGGAGCTTTTCCGGGTGGGCATCGCAGCCTCATAGGCTGCTCCTCCCAACCGCTAGGGAGGGAGCCGGGCTACAGTGAGCAGCACAGGGAGTAAGGCCATGCGGACCATATCTGCTTGTCCCCTCACCTTCTCCCTGCTCCCTCCCCAGCCCCAGCCGCCAGCACATATGTTCAGTGGAGGGGCCAGATCCTGCCCTTGGTAAAGGCTCTCACCATTGGCAGGATCAAAGCGTGGCTTAGCACCATCACATGTGAAAATACTCTTGAAGACAAATATCAAAATACCTATTCCATATATATAGGTAATTTGATATTTGTACTGTAGTTGATACTTAAGAAGCCTATTTACAACATTAGCATTTTCTTACATCTATGTTTTAGTGCTGAAAAAATTTATTGCATGAAGTACACTGGCGAATTAGTCACCCATAAAACTGAATTCACCTAATGTTTGAACCTGTGTTTGCTGCCTAATTTAAACAAAAGCTAGAAAAGGGAAGAGTAAAAGAAGTATCTCTCAAGACTGTCAAATAATTAATGCTCAAACTATAAATCATTAAGGGGTTACTCCAGGCTAATTAATTAATCTATTAACAGTCAGTGACTTGTCCATTAGAAGTTGATTTTCTTTCTGGAAGAAGGAATTTCCAGAAGGAACTTCACACTTGCACTTTGTCACTCTACAAACTCTTTACCGATCTCACCATTGATCTGTCACTCAATCATCCAAATGACTTCAACACAAGTTCTTCATCAGCCATTCTACTGGTTGAGACTTTTCAGTACACTAATGAAAAGTTCCCATCCCCGTGAAATTATTCCTTTGGATGTCTGCTCTTCCCATAAAACCACAAGAGGTAATATGTCTAATACAAGTTCCCAAAAATATTTACGATGAATAACATTTGAGGCATTCCAATTTATCATACTTTTCCTAACTAATGCCTAATCATTCAGAGAAAGGGTAATTTCAGACATGATAGGCCTCTTGGCCCGCCATACTGAACCCTGGAACGGGATCCGTCTCGGAACCCGGTCCTTGATCAGGCCAGCCGTCCTTTAGACGTGCTGGCCAGATCTCTACTGGAGTTCTGGGAGGGGGCAGGGCTGCGCAACATGCGGCCACTCAGCCCCCCCCGCACGCTCCCTCAGCTGCCCACCCACGGGGTGAAGGGCAGGTGCAGT
Organism: Sphenodon punctatus; assembly: GCA_003113815.1. NCBI lineage: Eukaryota > Metazoa > Chordata > Lepidosauria > Sphenodontia > Sphenodontidae > Sphenodon > Sphenodon punctatus. The sequence goes on from QEPC01001413.1 coordinate 994,848, forward strand.
GGCCAATCAGGCTGCTGTGACCGACCCCGTCCCGTCGGTTGGTGCCCGATTCCCGGAGGGGGCTGGTGAGCAGCCCCCTCCGGGAACGCAGCGCTGCCCCGTTCCGGATCATGGACACTCCAACCACGGTTCTGGACCTGAGGCGGGCCTTAGGTCCAGAACCGTGGTTAGCTTTTACTCCCGCCAGAAATTCACTGTGGTGAACATCTGCAGGGGTCAAATAGATGTTATGGCGATCACAGCCACCACCCCGAATCCACCATGATTCAGGGTGGTTGACTGTGATCACGTAACGTCTAAAATTACCCAAAGTGTGAAGAATTAAAACCATTAAAACAATTACAGAAGTAACCCTTAAAAAGTAAGAATTTGTTAACATTTATCCAACAGTGATATCCGTGATAAATAAAGAGACTGATAAGAGAATCAGACTACTGGATTAAACATGAAATATCTGTAGTAAAAGTGTAAACAGCCAATAATGTGGATTTTTTAAAAATACCCTACTGTTACTTATAAGAATAAGAAGATCCACCTGTATTTACTTTGGATATTATATATTTATATATTTTTAAACTCTTCATATCGAATGCCAGTATTGCTGAATTAGGGTCCTGTTTAGCTACTCTATGATGCCTTTTTATAACAGAAAAAAGTTGTTGGACCTCACATCAAGATCTGAAGGTACTTGTGACCCTCAGAGAAAGTCTGTTAATCATCATAATCATCATTAGTCTGTCTATAATCATGTTATATTGATTTGCTGTAAAGACAGTTATTGTATACTAGCCTTTTATATTATTATATATATATATACACACACACACACACACACACACACACACACACACTATTAGTCTGATTCTCCAATTGCTGCACCACCATAAATAGTACTGAGGTGAATTGGACTTGTTCTGCCACAGCACTTTGAGGATCAAAACCAGTTTCCCACATTTTAGAAATAAACTGTAATGATAAAAGGTGTGCAAATTGTGGCCATTTTTTATCTTCATCTTCATCATACTTTTCCCCCCAGCCAATTTTGGAATCTCTTCTATTCAGCTCACCCAACCCTTAGTACATAAAAGTCACCTTCACACAAAACCTGAATTGACTTCCCATTCATCTTTCAAATGCATGCTGAGGACACACCACTTCCACTAACCCTTGCAATGGTAACTCAAAGAAGGACATTAAGAACAATACAAAAAATTGGAATATGTCATGCTGAGACTGAACCTATTCTATTTCAAGTGCAATATGGATGGAAATCATGGAACCTAACAATTTTAATGTGCATATAATTTGCGCAGATCGTATCAAGAGAGATGCTATTGGACTTCACAGCAGCAAAGCAAGCTAACAAAACAATTTTGTAAACATAAACAACTAATGAAGGAAAGACGATACTGAAGCATATAGGTTACCTAAAAAAAGGAACTACTGTTTAGGAGAATCGGGGGTGGGGGGGAGGGGCTGTTTGTTTGTTTTTCCCTTAGCTGCTGGTCAGTTTTCTCTCAACTGCTAGTAACAATAATCAATCTTTGCTGATGAGAAATAACAACCTTAAGGTGCATCAATGCCAGATTTCAGTTTACCTTATAAATTATGTCCTACAGACTTCAATTCTTCAATATATAAGCTGTTACTATTCAAAATAACTTTTCAGTGGTAAATTAAGTAAATCACAAACAGTGTTTCAGAAAAAATAAGGTTTTTCTTTTGGCCTTCACTTCCATTTGTCAGCCCTATAATTTTCAGATTTGTCATGACACCTTTGCTAAAGTTCACATGTTGTAGAGTAAATCCCCAATTTCCTCAAACTAATGAGCCTAATCATGGAATTTATTGACTACTTAGTGGCTCAAATGATTCATATTTTTTTTAACTTTCTGTTCCTATAGGTTTAGTTCAACCTTATTTATCTTCATTCAACATAAAATTAATTCAGTCTCTGAATTTAATGGCAAAAATAATTTTAAAAGCTCCCTCTTCCATCAAAATTTCTGCTGAATAATTGAAACAGGCAGTGTTGAAATGGTAGACCCTAATGCCCTGATTCTGTAAAGACACGTGAGTTCTTTACTTTTAGAGGCAGTCCCACTGTTTTTAATAGGAGTATTACGTTTAAGCACCTATGTAGCATTCGGAGCTAAATCTCCAGTCTTTCTCATCTTCTTTATTTGGACCTTAACTAACGCGGTATCTATTCTTTATGATAATACAGTCACTCTCAAAATTTTACTTGAGTGACCTCATTTTATTTATTTATTTATTTGTTTGTTTTATTTTAATAGATTTATACCCCGCCCCTCCTGCTAAGCAGCCCGGGGCGGTTTCCAACATAAAAACACAATAAAAACAATTTAAAACATCCAATTTAAACTAACATTTAATTTAGTTTATTGATATGCCGCCTTTCCCACAAGGGCTCAGGGCAGCTTATGATAATAAAAAAATAACAATAAAAATTAGTACAAGAAAACACGCCCTCTTGCCCCTCAAATTTCCCGCCTTCCTCAGCGTCCTACCCAATAACCTAACCAGCCCTCACCCTGCCTACCAAACGCTACTCTAAATCAAAAAGTTTTACACTGCCTCCAAAAGATGTTTATGCTCGGGCTCAAGCAAACCTCCTGAGGAAGGACATTATATAGTATTGAGGCAGCAACCAACAACGTCCTCCTGCGCATCCCCATCCTATGGACAAGGGTAACAGATAGAAGCTGTAAGAGGGCACTCCAGGACAATCGTAGGGGCCGCAATGGAACATCGTGGGACAGGCAGTCTCTTAGATACATGGGACTCAGATCATTTAGGGCTTTAAAAGGTGAAAACCAGCAGCCTGGATTGTGCCCAGAACACTATAGGCAGCCAGTGCAGACTTCAGAGCACAGGTATAATGTGCTCCCGGCAACTCATCCCAGAAAGGAATCGATCTGCCACATTCTGCACCAGCTGCAGCCTCTGAACCATCATCAAGGGCAGCCCCACATAGAGTGTGTTGCATTAATCTAGCCTTGAGATGATGAAAGCATGGAGGACAGTGGCTAGAACCAAACGTGAAAGTAAAGGCCACAGCCTTCTCACCAGATGGAGTTGGTGAAAAGCGCTTCTGGCCACCACTGCAACCTGACAATTCAGGCACAGTGAGGGGTCCAGAAGCACTGCAAGGTTGCAAGCCTAATCGACCGCAGGTGGCCAAACCCCATCAATGACAGGTGTCTCAACCCCCTCCAATCATAGGACCGGCCAACCATCATCACTTCAGTCTTGTCAGGATTCAGCTTCAATCAGTTCACACTCATCCAGTCCCCAACAACAGCCAGGCATCGGGTAAGATCCAAGATTGCAGGACCTGGGTCAGATGAAAAAGAGAGGTAGAGCTGAGTATCATCAGTATATTGAGGACACCTCACCCTAAACCTCCAAATGACCTTGCCCAGTAGTCTCAGATAGACACACCGAACAAGAGGTGAGACAGAACAGAACCCTGCGGGACACTACAGTGGAGGTCCTGAGTAGACTCTGAGCAATCACCCACCACCACCCTCTGGAACCTCCCCAACAGGAAAGAACAGAACCACTCAAGAGCACTCCTGCCAGGTACCACAGTCAGGTCACCACCACCTCATGATAAACTTTATCAAAGGCCGCTGAAAGATCTAACCAAATCAACAAGGTAGAATTCCCCTTGTCCTTCTAAAGACACAAATTATCAACCAAAGACACAAGTACAGTCTCCGTGCCATACCCAGGATGAAAACATGACTGAGATGGGTCCAGGAAACTGATAGCACTGAGATGATCCTGGAGCTGATGGGCAACCACCCGTTCAATAAACTTCCCTAAAAAGGGAAGGTTAGAGGAAGGCCGATAGCTGGCCAGGGAGTCAGCATCGAAAGATGGTTTCTTAAGCAAGGAATGGACCTCCCCATTTTAAGGCTGCCTGACAAGCCTACCCTCCCATAGGGAGGCACTGACCACCCCAGCCAACAGTGGCCCAGTGTCTCCCAGCTGGCTTTTACCAGCCAGGATGGGCAAGATTCTTATTCACAACTGGTTGTCCTCATCACCACAAGAACACCCCCTCCCCCCATATCAGTGGGTGATAACAATTGAAACTGATCCAAATAAACAGGACAAGACTGAGCTTCCATAACCCCAAACTCTGACACTGTAGTTGAAATGGCAGCTCCCAAGACGCGGTAAATATGAGTGATTTTGTCTGCAAACTAATTAATTAAAATGTCACAGCGGGCTATAGATAATTCCATTTTCTGGTGGATACAGGCCAGGTTAACCAAGCCCCTCACCACCCAGAACAGCTCCTCTGGGCAAGACTTTGCAGATGCTATGATAGTGGAGAAGAAAGCTTTCTTTGCCACCATCAGAGCCACAACATAGTACTTCAAAAATTATCAATGCCTCAGTTGGTCAGCTTCAGTGTGAGTCAAGCGTCACCTGCGCTCTAACTGCCAACCCTCCTGCTTCAACTGCCAGAGATCCTCCATAAACCAGGGAGGTCCTCCGTATACTGTGTTGATAAACCAGTAGGAGCGGACGCCTGGGTGCAACTGTGTTGATGGCCATGGTCAAAACATCACTCCATAAGGTGTCCAGGTCATTGACAGAGCAGCCGTCAAGGCCAGTGGGTATATCCCCAGAGAGTTCTGGAAATCAATCGGAACCATCAGTCTACGGGGGCAGACCAACCTAACCGGTCCACCACCTCAATGCGGGCATAGGAGGGCCAGGATCCAAGCCTTCAGGAGCTGATGATACGATCACAACAACTGTGTTATAAACACACACACACGATAATTGGAACGCTTGTCTCCAGGCTGGTGCAAAACATCAAATTCAATGTGTGTCCATTTTGAGACACATACAATTTTGTAACAACAGACAGCAACAAAGACTTGCAAAGTACATCAAATATCAACTGGACTGAAGTCTTATGCAATGGTGTAATCTACTTTATAGATTATTAATCATGATCCAGTTTGGGATTTTCTATGGTAATTATTTCTATGCATGCGGTCTATTTTATATTTATAAATATAAACAAAGACATGCAAAGTACATCAAATGTCAATTGGACTACAATCTTATGCAATGGTGTAATCTACTTAATAGATTATTAATCACAATCCAGTTTGGGATCGTCCGTGGTAATTGTTTCTATGCAGGCTGTCTATTTTATATTTATAAATATAAAATAGACAGCCTGCATAGAAATAATTACCACAGAAGAATGAAAAATGCCACTAGAGTTTAAAATATCAGTCAGTGTTGGGTAGCATTTTTCAGGATTAGGAAGCATTCCTCTGATTAAATGTACATTTGAATTAGCATTTACCAAAAAAAAAAAAAAACCCAACACAATAAGGATTATGGGTATTTTCAAACGTGACAGGAACGCTGCTAACCACACTGAACCACAGTGGATTTTGTGTGGTGGCAGCGATCCCATGCACGTCTATTTGCTCCCAGCCAGATATTCGCCACAGTGAACACCCAGCCGGGATCAAATTGACCACGATTCTGGAGATGAGTCCGGCCTCACCTCCAGAACTGTGGTTAGTCTGGCCACGATCCAGGACGGGGCTGGGAACGGCCGCGGGTAACGACTGTTACCCAGCCCCGCCCCGAAATCAGGTCCCAACCATGGGGCGGGATCGGGCGCAGCAGCCTGATTGGCCGCTGCACCCACCCGTCTCCCCGAGGGCGGGAGGCCATGGAAGCATGGGGGGCAGGGCTGAGCGGCTGCATGTTGTGCTGCACAGCCCCACCCCCTCCCCGATTCCCCACTGCGATCAGGCCGGCATGTCTAAAGGCCAGCTGACCTGATCACGGACCAGGATCCGGAACGGATCACAGTCCAGGTTTCAGCATGTTGGGCTTTGAGGCCCATCACGTCTGAAATTACCCTATGAAGTAAAAATGCCATGAGCGTTTGAAATATTGGTTCCAGTGTTAAGTAAAGTTTTCAAATCATCTAACAGCCCAATCCTCAAAGTCCACTCAAATGTATAAGGCTTACACTGGCAGAGCTCTGTGGATTTCCCCCCTGTGATTTAGGACACTACATTAAATCTGTGAAAGTAATTCAGTCATTTAGGATCCTAAGCCACGCTGACTTTAAACAAAGTTTACATTCATACATTTCTAACTCAGTGCTGAATGTGGAACTTAGACATTTATTAAACATTTTCCTATGTTGAATGTTCTGTGTTATATATTAGTATAAGTATAAATTTTATTAGTGTATAGACTTGCCGTCACACAAACATAAAACAAGAAAACCAGACAAACAAAAAATAAAAATACAAAATACAAAAAGTCAGCAGGCAATGGGCGGCCCGAAACATCCCAATTTGGACCATAACAGAATCAAAATCAAATCCCAGATCCCACAGCCGGGGTCCCCCATTTAGGTTACAACTTGGGCCTCCCTAGTGTTATATATTAATGAAGTGACTGCCTACAACTAAAGCTCTAACTCTGCATTTGAGCTTTAGATGAGCTAAAACTGTGTCTTTATTTTTTTTTAAATCACACTATTTCAATTGTGAGTACAAAAATTGAATTAATAATTTAACAGCTATACGGGGAGTCTGCAAAGTACTGTAATTTTTTTTTTGCACAGTAAGAGTCAGTGCTGAACTCCAACGTGGAACTTCAATCATCCTGAAGCAGTTTTTTTCTCCCACTGCTAAGGATGAGATGGCAGCACCAAATGCTTTGTCAGCCCTAAGGACTGATATGGTGACTGTCAGTAAGAGTAGCTTCTTACTAGACTCTTTAATTGCACTTAACAACCTGCCTCAAGTTACACACAAATAAACAGCCTAAAAGAGGATAAACACAGAAATGCTCAAAGCATATCCCTTACAAGTCACTGTGTCAACAAATATTGTTTCAGTGTAAGGACTGTCCAAAGCTCTTTCCAGAATGGCTATCAATCCAGCTACTGTTAGCAGCGTAACACTATTGCTACTGCTCCGATACCAAAACTAATGATCAATGGATAAAAACAGGTGTGTGGCTGGTGCAGCAGCTCCCCAGACCAGGAAATAGCAGCCATCTCTCCCCGAGTCAGGCTGGGACACTGAACAAATGTGCCTATGGCCGGAAGGCGGGGAGTCCAACAAACGTTCAGGCAGCCAGCCCCCTGCTCCCAGTACCCCATACCCTGGGGCATGGCAGCCAATGATGGACAGCCATGGCAGTCCCCAAACTGTGGTGGGTATGGCAGGGCAGAACAAATGTGCTAGTCTGCGGCCTGCATTGGCAGTCTAGCCCGGGCTGCATTCTCAGAGATTTTCTGAGGACACAGCCAAGGCTAGCTGCCCTACCCACCTCGGGGCAGTCCAATCTGGTGGCACATGTACACAGTACACGTGTCGGAAGTTCCCGGGCCAAAGTGGACTACCGTCTTGTCCGTTTTTAGTCAATTAATCCCATTCCTACCAGTCAGTTGATGTAGACCAGAGGTGGGGAACCTTTTCCCTCCTGGGGACCACTTTAAAAGACAGCACAAGCTCTGAGGGCCACGCAGAAGTTGGGGCAGGGGTGCTTAAGGGATGCATTTAAGGATAGGAGGGCCCAAATCATGGATCTTCGCCATGGAACTGTCCCCTATTCCTGTGTGCATGTCCTCATCTCTGCTCCCTTCCCTTAAGTTGAGTTTTTCAGTGACTGAAGGTAAGAACTGGATCCAAGGGTCATATCCAGGAAGTGAAAAGGGGCCACATAAAACTTGCCGCATGCCACGTTTAGCCCCCAGGTCTGAGGTTCCCCACACCTCATGTAGACGGTTCTGTGATACAAGCAATTATAAGCTCGGCTGACAATCTCAGGAGAGCAAAGCAAAAGGTGGTGTGGGATAGTGTCAAATAGAATACTGCTATGTGACAGGTTTTGCCACTTTGCTGTTTCTAAGCATGCTCAGTAACTCTTGAACCTGCTCCCATAACTCTGCCTTTATCCCCAATAAGAATCTACTCCCCAAACTCAACAAAGTGTGTGTGTGGGGGGGGGAGGCTTTCTAAGATAACTCCTGATAAGTGGGAAAGTGGATGAGAAAGGGCAATTTGGGGTAATCTTTCAAAAAACAGCTCCAGAGGGGTAAAAAAGGGAAGGTAGAGGAAGCTTTGATACAGATGGGGGAAATGGTGTCAGGTCATATTGGAAGAAGCAAAACGCAGAGAAAGGAACTGGGGAAACAGGAAAGGGGACAATAGTGGAGAAAGGGCGGTGAGACTAAATAGCAAGGGTTAGTAGCTAAACAATGGGGGAGGCACCAAGAATTTTGTGATCCTCCTTGCGACTCCATGCAATCTCTACAGTGGCACTCTACTATGAGTGTGTTCTCATGAGTTTCTTCAGTCAGTACTAGTTATTCCAGAATAGCTAATGTTCTTAAACTGCGCTTCTGGTGAGCAGAACAGACCCCTTATTTAACCACGCTTTAACTCCCCTGACTGCAAGAACAGGGTGGTTTGAAGTGTGTTAAAAGGTTCTTTCAGTGTTAAGCAGGAAGAGCTGACCATAAGAACATATGCCCTATGATGTCATTTACCTGTGGATCTTGGGGTCAAACCGACCCCACCGAGCACAAAAAACATTAAAATATGTTAATTAGTAGCTCTTCAAGTTTGAGCTTTTAGGACATTGTCACCGGCACCTCTTGACATAAAATACTAAAATATCAGCCTAATACCTCTTACCGTTTGTCTCTTATAAACAAAAAAGTGGCATTTTTCAAGCGGACCCCAGGTTTCCATAGAGCTTGCCTATTGGGGTCCAATGGACCCCAAGCCAATGCATTTCAATAGAAGTCAAATGGACCCCAGCTTAAAATAAACCAAAATAAACAGTTCTCAAGGACCATTCAGATAACAAGGGGACATGGAACTCAAGGCCACCTCAGACTGGCGGCAGCAATGAAAATTAACCCCTTCACTGCTATTATTTTGTGCCTTTGTATCGTGGTTGAAAAAAACCATGAAAATATGCTATGTATTGGGTCTACAACTTTGAGCTTTCAGCACATTGTCACTGGTACCTCTGGCCATAACGTACTCAACTTTCAGCCACATATCTCTTAAAGTTTGTCTCCAATGACCAAAAAAGTGCCAGGGTGCAAACGCACACAAGGTGTCAATGGAGTTTTCCTATTTGGCTTTACACAAACCTTTTCTGTTTCTTTTCTCATTTGTTCAGGTAATGTTAGGTTTCATTTCTTCAGCCTAGGTTTAAGTTTCCCTTCTGGGGTCAGTTTGTGGAGACAAGAATCCTAGGCAAACAAAGAAATGCAAACAAACCCTGAAGCAACCTAGGCAACAACAAAAGAAATGCAAATAGCAGGCTATAAAGGTGCTGAGTGTACTCCACTGTCCTTAGAAAAGCTTGACTATAAGGCGGAGCCAGTAATTTGCAGGAGAGAATTTGCATTTGGGGCGAATTTGGGGAGTGAAAACAATCCCCATAAAACAGACTCTTTCATGTGTTTCTCTGTGTGTGTGTGTGCTGCCAGGGCTTAGTTTAAAGGTGTGGGACAGACTATGTTTGGGGGATAAAATAGACCGCACCTATAATGGGTTTTTCCCATAGGAGTCATATGTACCTCAAGACCTGGCGAGTGCAATTTTTTTAAAGTACGAAGGTAAAGGTTAAAGCAAGTCTGTATCAGTGCCAACTCTTCCCTTCTAACGCACGCACGCACGCACGCACGCACGCACGCACACACCCCTCTACCTTCACCCAGGAAACTACTACAGACCTACCAGCTTGGCTTTAATACCAAGAAATATACTAGAATAAATAACAGAACAGTTGATTTGTAGACACCTGGAGGAGGGTGATGTTTTAAGAAGTAGCCTACATAGATTTGTCAGGCAGAAATAATACACGACCCATCTTCTCTCCTTCTTTGATACAGTAACAAAACCAGTGAAGATGCAGTTGACACAATATACCCTGATTTTAATAAGGCATATGACACAATTCCACATGATATACTCATAAGTTTCGTTTATTCATTCATATTGCCTAGCCAATCTGGCCATTGCAACCACATAAACAGCTATAAAATATATATATTAATATAAAACGGTATACAATTATACCAAGATCTGATTAAAACATAATAATATTTAAAATCAAAATCAATCCCCACCCTCAGAAAACCAAAATAGTACATTCCCATCTCGTAAGGCAAATCCATTATACATCCCTCTCAAATGTATTACATTTTAGCTTTATACTATATACTTGCCAAAGATATTCTGACACCCTGATTGTGACGTCAGTGGAGTGATCACCCAGCAAAAAGCTCACATAAAAATCAGCTTGCCTACCCGGGAAAGGGGTTATAAGTGGAGAGATAAACTTTATACGGGCCTCTTTAAAGAATGGACAGTACAGCAGAATGTGATCTAACGAATCGATTTTCTGTAAATGGCACTTGTATAATCGCTCAGCCAAGGGTACACCTCTGTATCTCCCCTCTACCAACACTGAGGGGAAAGAATTCAATCTTGCCAGCATAAATAACCACCTCTTTTTTAAGACCTTGCAATTAACTAGATAGGACATAGGGGATCGAGAGCTGTTGGTTATCAAAACATATTCAGAATGTTAACCATTGCTTCCTGCCATGTTATATCAGACAGTCTATCCATCAACAGCTTTTTAGCCCCTTTATATCCCAGTGGGACTAGGGCCTCTGAGGAGAAGCCCAAAGAGTTTACTCTATTCACAACCCTCTTAGTCCATGCATTAGGAACTTTATCCACAAGTACCAATTGTGATAGTGGGGCAGCCAAATTAAAGAGAAGACATAACCAATAGTTAATAGCACCACGCCACACTCTCTCCTGTAGTGGGAGCAACCCACACCCTAAACCAAGTGCCATACTACTTACTCCTGCCGGAGCTGAGAATAGAGCTCTTACAAAACTGGATTGAAGTCTCTCCAAATTGCCTATTTTATCTAATGCACAGAAATGCGTGCCATTTAGCAGTTGTGGAATACACTTCAAGGAAAAAAATCTTAACCGTTGGGGCAACCAAATAGCCCCCTCTTGCCTTAAAAAAGGCCACCAATGATTTGATGGTTTGCTTCACCCTTCCAGATATTGCCTGGGCTTGCACTGTCCAACCCCCATTAGCGTGGTAAATAAGACCCAAATATCTGATAACCTGAACTTGTTCTATCTCCTTCCTTTCTATAAACCATTTATGAGTACATTTCTTCCAGGAAAAAAACACCACCTTGGTCTTTTCTAAACTGATTTCTAGCAAATTGGCTTGACAGTACTGTCCCACTGCTTCCAAAAGGGGCCTCAGTCCCACCTGGGAGCAAGATAGCAAAACTGCGTTATCCGCATATAATAGGACAGAAATACCTGTTTTTACCAATTTGAGGAGCATGAAAAGAGTTGGCAGATAGCGCCTCCACGACATCATTCACATAAATATTGAAGAGCGTCGAGGCAAGTATACATCCCTGTCTAACTCCCCTGCCTGTTCTTATCGTATCAGATAAAGCCCCCTTATCGTTGAGCCTAACCCTCATTGAGGTATTCCCATACAATTTGCGGATTAAAAATAAAAGCCTTCTATCTACATTGAACACAGCCAATTTCTGCCATAATCGATTTCTAGGGACCAGATCGAAAGCTGCCCTGAGATCGATAAACACTGTATACAACTTTCTATGAGAACTGACATACTTCTGAATTAAATGATTCAAAATAAAACAATGGTCCCCTGCAGTTCTCCCTTCCCTGAAGTCAATATGCTCATCCTTCAGAATCTCATTGGCCATCAGCCAATCTCTCAGTTTCCGAAGCAAATATTTAGTGTATAATTTACTCACTATACTTAATAAGCTGATCGGTCTATAATTTTCTGGGTCCATACCACTCCCTTTCTTGTATATAGGCAGGGACTCGAGTTGACTGCGTTGCTGCAATTTGCAGCAATTTTTGCAGAATCAGCCAATCCTCACAGTGCCATGCTGAAATTGCAGTGACTGCAGTGGGGGCTGTCTGCAGGATCTTTAAATCCTGGCTCAGGCATAAACTTGTCGCCTGAGCCCAAGCTAAAACTGTTGCTGCAGCTGCCGTCTGTCCAGGAGGTGTGACCATGATCTGAGGGTAAATAGGACCCTGGGAGATAAATTGTCGATGGGTGGGGTCTGAAGGCCCTATGTTTGGGTGAGGGAGGTCTGGGATTTTAATATGAGGTGGGAATTCTGGGGTGCTGAAATTCCAGAGGATTTCAGTTGTGTTTGATTAGCAAAGTTGTGATTCTATGTCAAACCTGTTGCAAATTTGCTTCCCAGCATGCATAGTTATGCAAATCAAGTTAATTATGCAAATATTAATGCT
>QEPC01001413.1:1016993-1043910 GCA_003113815.1 Sphenodon punctatus
GGGCAGCCTCCAGCACCCCGGTTGATAAAACTTAACGGATCATGGGTATGGGTAACGCCAGCAGTGACACCCAGTCCGGGACAAAATGGCAGGGCGGACTAGAGTATGAAGAACACGTAACAGGGCGAGCCCTAACACGGGGAAAGAGGGAAGAGAAAAATTTCCCATAGAACAGGGTCCATCAGGAGAGGGAACCACCAGCCTGCCTCCCCCGCCACCAGGCGGGGCCATACCTTGTGTGGCAGCAGCATTTGGATCGCATTTACCCCTCAATACGAAGGAGAAAATTTTGAAGGGTCAATACGTGAACATTTACGCCCTGCTTTTTAGTGATCCAATACTGGATCACTCAGAACAGGATGACGAGAAGGACAAAGAGAAATTCTGCCACCCAAAAGCGGATCGAAATTGGGAGAACTGGACGGCAGCCTGGGCGGTGTATATGGGAGTTGTGTTGCAGGCTAACCCTAATAGGGGGTTGGAGCTGCACAAGTATGCCGATATTATCCGAAGGGCATACAGGACGGGCCCCGCAGGCGGGTGGCTGAGATATGACGAAGCCTTTCATCATAGGGCAGCCACAACTCCGGGTTTAAGATGGGACATGCACGCCGCAGACCTGTGGTTAGAGTGCATGGTGGATGTTGCCCAGGGCCCCCCGGGCTGATAGTGGACACCCGTTGGTTCGGGGTGGGGTTGCCCCAGCAAACAAGCCATTTTGGAGTGAAAGCCGCAGGGCAGGGCAGGCACCCGGCGCATGCTGGGAATACAATAGAGCGGGACGATGTAATGGAGCCACATGTCGTTTTCGCCATAGCTGCTCCAACTGTGGGGGAGGGCATGCTGAAACCAATTGTTTTTGACCCCGCCAGAAAGGAAAGAGGGGAGGATATGGGCAGGGGAGGGGATACAGCAAAGGAGGCCAGGGCCCCTCCTCTGCACCCCGCCCCACAAAGGGGGCCGACGTCAGTCAAAATTAACTGTCTGGCAAAGGCCCTCGCGGGTCATCCTGACCCGGAAGAAGTCAATTATGTTATTCAAGGGTTTACGGAAGGTTTTATAATACCGGCGGGGTCAGTGCAGAAACAGGGAATAGTCAAGAATTTAAAATCAACAATTGGTATGGAGCATTTAGTAAGGCAAAAAATAGCTAAGGAGGTTGCTGAAGGTAGGGTTGCAGGGCCGTTTGGGCGACCCCCAATGGAGAAAATGATAGTCTCGCCATTGGGAATCGTCCCAAAGAAGGCAAAAGGGGAGTATCGTATGATCCATCACCTCTCTTACCCCCACGGGAGCTCTGTCAACGATGCCATCCCCAAGGAATTAGCCATCGTTAAGTACACATAATTTGATGAGGCCGTGATAAAAGTCAAAGCAATGGGAAAGGGAGCCTTAATTGCCAAGTGCGACATAAAGTCAGTATTCAGGCTGCTACTGGTACATCCCACTAGCTTTCACCTCCTAGGCTTTCAGTTCGAGGGTTTATACTATTTTGATCGAGCTAGGCCAATGGGATGTTCGATATCTTGTTCAGCCTTCGAGCGGTTCAGTTCCCTTATAGAATGGGTCTTCCAACAAAAAATGCCTGTGGGGGACATTACCAAATATCTTGACGATTTTTTGGTAATGGGCCACGCAGGCACAGAGAAATGTGAAACGGCATTACGGGTGTTCCAGGAGACAGCCGGAGAGTTGGGGGTACCGCTGGCACCTGAAAAAAACGAGGGGCCAGCTACCAGGTTAACATATTTGGGAATTGAACTCGACACGGAGAGAATGTTATCTAGACTCCCGGAGGATAAGCTAGTAGTTATGAGAGAAAATATCAAGGCGTGTCTGGGGGCACGAAAGACAACAGTGCGTGCGTTGCAGTCACTTGTGGGGAGCCTGAACTTTGCTTGTCATGTGGTCACACCTGGGAGGGCCTTTTTGTCAAGACTTTACGGGAAGTTGAGAGGTGAACTCTCCCCTCATCATAGGATACGGGTTAACGGAGAAATGAAGCAAGACTTACGACTATGGCTTACATTTCTAGACAGCTTTAATGGGGTTAGCTTTTGGATGGAGAGGCTGTACCTTAGAGCAGAGTTACAAGTACAATCTGATGCAGCCGGCAGGGCAGGATTTGGGGTTTACATCCGTACCCGGTGGTGCGCAGCAAGGTGGCCGGATGAATGGCATGCATCAGGGGTCACAAGGAACTTAACTTTTCTGGAGTTATTTCCCATACTATAACCGCCCCGAGCTGCTGTGCAGGATGGGGCGGTATAAAAATCTATTAAATAATAAATAATAAATAATAATACTAGTGGCATCCCTTGTATGGACAACACAGTTCACCAATCACACCGTACTGTTTTGGTGCGACAATCTGGCCGTGGTGCATGTTGTGAATTCGTTATCTTCCCGATTTCCCANAGTGACATTCTGTTTGGAGCTGCAACTCAAGGACAACACACAGTGATTGATCTTTCCAGAGATTCAGCGTACCTTGCTTTATGAAACACCAATCTTGAAATATAAAGTCAGACAAACCATATTTCTGTAGGTCCATTTCTTAGCACCCTTAACTCCTCATTGGCCTCAGCGTGAGATGAAGGTGCTTAGCACGTTGTGGTCAGGCACAGGCTCAAAGCAAACAATACACAGATGAATGTCAATATGTAACATGATTAAGAGGAAAACAAAGGCTGCATGGCGATAAGCAGCAGCACAAAACCATTTTAAAGAATATTAGAAGACATTTTAATACATATTTTAATGAAGTATTTTAAAAAGCAAGATCTTTGTAAACAAGGTTTAAAACAGACAATATTTCAAATGTCAGATACAAAAAGCAATCTGATACAACCTAATCCTATAAGATATTGAGAACCTCTGGGTAAGTATAAACACCGCAAATGAAGCCAAAAGATTGGAGGTGTTAAGTGCCTTGCAAAATGGGACTCATCAGGAGAAGCAAGATGGGAAATAGTTTGTTGTTGGTAGTGACAGTGGTGTTATAAGCCTATGCAGCAGATCAACTAAAGACAGTCCTTAAGTTGGCTACACAAATGGAGGATGCACTAGTAAATATTGGCCCCAATACCTCTCTATCCTTGAGAGCTAAATATTTTACATTTATTTAGTGTAAGTCTTTTTCTTCAACACAATAACAGCCAAAGTCATTTCTCAGCAACTCTCTCAACAGTTTGTCATGATTTTTAAACATACTTTTTTATTGGCATAAACCAGTTTGATTTCAACTTGATTTATAATGTAGGTTTCATTGTGTGTTATTTTTCTACAGTGGCTCTTAAAAGCCATTTCCATTTCAGGTACAATGCAAGGAACAAGAAAAGTTACACATAAAAAATAATGTGCCACTATAATTTGAAAATATTCATCTCATTCATGTTCCCCTGCCTCCACTAAAAGATTTATAACATGTCTAAAACAGGAATTGATGAATTCATCAGCGTCTGAGACATTTTGATCATAATCAATAACATAATTTTACCCTTTAAATGAGATTTCAATTAAAGCACATTCTTCAACGTAATTTTACTTTTATCATAAAAGTGGTTTCCTTCCTCACCAAAAGAATTAACCCATTTGAAGACAAGGGGTACAAGTGCATAAAAGGGTCAGCACTATGCAGCCAAAGAACAGAAAAAACAATCCTGTATTTAAGGGAAAGTATTTAAAATTAATCGCTCTGTTTCATAGGTCAACTATAAAAGGTAAAACTGTCTTAAAATAAACAGATGTGAACATAAAGTTTTATTACAATCAAGCTTCGCTGAAGAAGTTTCAGAGGAACCCCCTCCAATAAGAGGACTTCACACTGGGAATAGGAGTCCAAGGTCAGCAGGAGAATGCCAGCATAAGTGGCAGCCCACTTCTACCACTTACTGGGTTGGTCTACCATCCACCTATTTTGGCTGCTAGATTACCATATTTGCATAACAGGGTAAAGCCACACATGGGAGTCGGCTGCCGCATTCCAGGCTAATCTGGGACACGACATCTCGGGTGGACAGGTGTGCGCCAACTGGAGTACAAACCACATATGCTACTGTTGAGCCAACTGCAGCACAGCTTGGGGTGGGGAGAATGGGAAACGTGTCCAGTCAGCCGCCCCCATGCTGCACCCAGCACCCCGTCATCATGGGCAGCCAATGACAGCCATCATGGAAGTCAGCCATAGTGGAGGCAGCCCGGGCAAACAGACCATCCCAGAACCAGGCATGCAAACTCTGGGTCGGTCCACTTTGCCCCCATTGAGCAAGCCCTAGCCAAGGCTGTTACCTTGGCTGGTTACAGAGGTGCGAGCTCGGGCTAGCCACCAATACAACCCAGGATACCCCGGGTCAGCATCCAGGGAGATCCGGAAGCCCCAGGGAAAGCGAGAGTGGCAAGCACGCTTGCTGCTCCCACAAGTAGGACTGCTCTAGATTATTTGCCTGCATGGAGGCTGCGCACACCCTAATAGACAGGGCAGACATGTGAGCGAACACTGGCCTAGAATGGCCCATACGGTGGGCCCATGGTGCTCTAGGACTCCGTTGTGAGTGAAGGCTCCACAGCACATGGGAGCACGCATCTCGCAGGCACCTAACAAACAGGCAGAGAACATGGGCTGAACACTCCTGACAGGGGCTATCATTTATAAACACAAGCTAAAATAAAATTTAAGGGCAGGCCAACCCCAGCCCAAGCCACCAAATCCAAATTTTTAGAAAGAGAGAGAGGAACTATCAGATATGGGTCTAGATTCCAGGAATTTCCTCCTGTAATTCATCGCCTGGGAAATATAGGATGCCGTATTCCTAATAACCTGCGGCGTGCTATTATCCAGGAGCAAACACAGTTTGTGCTGTTAGCTATATTTTTTATTTACTGAAAGTGGGTACTTTGTTGGTGCCTTGTCAGCCACAGCAATATGCATTATTATTATTATTATTAATAATTATTATTATGTTATTTTAATTATTTTTATTTTATGCATCGTTTGCTCCCATGCTTGATCCCTGGCCAAGTTTTGTACTGGGTAGGTAGATTTGTTTGTCTGTTTGTACACCATGTTTGTTTCTAAGCAATGACCTTTGGTCACGCTTTAATAAATTCATTCATGCATTCATTCATTTATAAACACCCACTGCTGCTGACTTCCCTCACTGTCTCCTCTGGACATGGTGAGGAACCAGCAACATTGCAACGAAGACAGCAGAAGCAGAGAAGGCGCAGGCATGTTCTTAATGTTCCCTCTCCATCACTCCCTGTCTTCTTGTGTTCCATACTTTAAAAAAGCAAAGAAGAAAAAAAAAGTAAAAGGGTGAGGCAGCAGGAGGGGAATCAAAAATAAAGAGAAAAGGGACAAAAGGAAAAGGGAAATAAAGTCAGAGGAAAAGACAGAAAGAGAGAAAAAGGAAACACAGAAATTGAAGAAAGAAAAACTGAGATAACAGGAGACAGTGTGGTTGCCACGCTGGTTCCACACATAAGAGATGGGGACAAAATTGTTCAGGTGATAGCTTTATTGGACTGCAGTTAGTAACACTATGCAAGCTTTTGGGACACACAGGGCCCTTCCTCAGACACATGACATGTCAGAAATATACAGACCAGGCAAGCACAGGACAGGTATACGTAGCAGGCTGGCCTAGAACAGGCTTCTCTGGATAGAGGGAAATGGAGGTAGCAGTAGAGTGGTGGAAGATCATCCTAAATTTAGTAGCCTGGTGACATTTTATTTTTTTTAAATTCACTTAAGACTTCCATTTCACCAAAGAAACGGTGTCCTTTAGGAGGGTGCAAAGACAGATGATGCATGAGAATGTTGCAATATTTTGCTGCTTTTACAAAGAAATGTGGCTCCTTTTTCTTAATGGGCAATTTTAAAAAAATAGATACAAGAGAAGTAACTAAATGGAACAGGCAAGAAGATGTTAATTTATCTTAATAAATAGAAAAAAGAACAATCACAAGAACCCGAATAAGACTTATTTTGTAGCCTAATGAATTCAACATACTAATGGTAGAAGTACAAATTCAATCAAACAGCATTATCTTCAGGGCCACCTTTACACATTTCACCACTCTTTAAGCATAATTATTAAAATGCCCCATTCCTGCCTCTAAATACCTCAAGTTGAGGTTTACAAGGCAGGTAGGGGAGGGAGCTCTCTTGGCTTCCCATTAATCGCTGTCTAGTGGAGAATCAGCAGCATCACCAACACCAGTGAAAGCCCATCACGGTGAATTCAAGAGGGAGGCAAAACAAACCAGGAGCTCTCCCTCCAGCAGGAGAGCCTGCACATCAGGAATGAGGGAGCACTCCTGAAATCTGTCTGTGAGGAGCTACATGTGTTGAAGTGCTCTCATCCCACAATGACAAAGCAAGAATAAACTGGATATCTCATGAGGCATCACAGATGAAGAAGAATGAGAATAGCAACTCCTTAAGAGCTTAAAGAGATGTGTCATTCTTTTTTGGAGATGGTGTAGCCACAGCTTGATGGATCTGGGAAAGTGTGGATTTAAACATTACTATTTAGGTCTCTGGGGCTTTGTGGACACAGAGAAAAACCATCTAATCGAAGCTAAGTCCCCTTCGCCACCGAATGGCGGTGAAGAGGCGATTGTCACGCCCCCCCCCTTACCTCGTTGTCAAGCAGGGGGCACAGAGAAGGCCGCTACGGGTAAGTTGGAGTCCCGCCCCTTTTAGGAAGGGCAGGCTCCTGAGGCGCGGGAGAAAGCGTGCCAGTCTGTCGGGTCGAGGCGAAGAGTCAGCAGCAGAGGAGACTTGCTGCCGACTCATCGACCCTGATTTGAGAGCAATGGGACGGAGGAAGGGAGCGGCGGCTGAAGCAAAGAAGAAAGTTGCGGAGGCCCGACGGAGCCAGCACAGGAGGGGGGAGGAACCCCTAGGGGCAGAAAGTGGAGCGGAGAGGGAAAACCCTCCCCCGCAAGAAGTAATGATGGCCCGGCTATTAGAATGCGAGGCCCTGTTAAGGGCCCGTGGCCCTGCTGTGGTAGGGGGAACCCCGGTCGGATCATACACCGGGGGGTTGCAGGGAGGGGCCACGAGGCACCCGGAGTACGGAGGAGGCCCCGCGAGGTCCAGGAATCTGAATGAGGGCCCAGGTAGTAGGGACACCACCACCCCTGTGAGGAGGCGCAGCGTAAGGGCAACCCAGGCACCGACCAGATACAGGGAAGAGGGGGGAACCACCAACTGTCCCCCGGCAAATGAAAATGAAAGCGGGATGAGCCCGATAGTAATGGGGATGGCATCCCCACCACCTGCGACAGCACAAGGGAGTGCGGAGTTAATGGGAGAATCAGAGAGGGGCCAGGCGGCCAATATGGGACCTCTGATACAGGCCCTGTACCCCGGGGGGCCTGCAGGGGCCTCAGGGGCAGGAGGGCAGGCGATAGGGGCCTCAGACCACTACGGGATTCCTGGATGGATGGCCCATCAACAAGGGGCAAATAATCCCCCGATGTATCAGCAAGGAGACGGGGCGGGGTCAGGCAGGCAGGGCCCAGTCCCCACTGCACGGGAGGTTTATGTTCCCGTAAAGGCAGACGGACCACCAGATGCAAGGAGGAGGCGCGTCGAGCCACCGGAACGACCACGGTACCCCACAGAGGCAGAAATGTGGGACAGGATCTTAGCCCTGGAGAGAGAGCTGCACGGGGCGGGGCAGGACAGGACATCGACCGGCAACCGTCCGAGCAAGAAGCGGTACGGGGAGCCAGACAGGTTGTTGGCAGAGGAGGTGAGTTAGAAGGTGAGCCTGACGGGGCCTACGTAAGGCGGGACCGGCCACCACAGGAGTGGCAGGGAGGAAGAACTGGGGAGGAATCTCACGCTGCCTTACAACAAGGTAGTATGGCAGTACAGCAGCCAGCCCACGCGGAGAGTACAACCCACCAGGGTACGGGGGAAGGTACTGCGAATGCGGGGCAGCCTCCAGCACCCCGGTTGATAAAACTTAACGGATCATGGGTATGGGTAACGCCAGCAGTGACACCCAGTCCGGGACAAAATGGCAGGGCGGACTAGAGTATGAAGAACACGTAACAGGGCGAGCCCTAACACGGGGAAAGAGGGAAGAGAAAAATTTCCCATAGAACAGGGTCCATCAGGAGAGGGAACCACCAGCCTGCCTCCCCCGCCACCAGGCGGGGCCATACCTTGTGTGGCAGCAGCATTTGGATCGCATTTACCCCTCAATACGAAGGAGAAAATTTTGAAGGGTCAATACGTGAACATTTACGCCCTGCTTTTTAGTGATCCAATACTGGATCACTCAGAACAGGATGACGAGAAGGACAAAGAGAAATTCTGCCACCCAAAAGCGGATCGAAATTGGGAGAACTGGACGGCAGCCTGGGCGGTGTATATGGGAGTTGTGTTGCAGGCTAACCCTAATAGGGGGTTGGAGCTGCACAAGTATGCCGATATTATCCGAAGGGCATACAGGACGGGCCCCGCAGGCGGGTGGCTGAGATATGACGAAGCCTTTCATCATAGGGCAGCCACAACTCCGGGTTTAAGATGGGACATGTACGCCGCAGACCTGTGGTTAGAGTGCATGGTGGATGTTACCCAGGGCCCCCCGGGCTGATAGTGGACACCCGTTGGTTCGGGGTGGGGTTGCCCCAGCAAACAAGCCATTTTGGAGTGAAAGCCGCAGGGCAGGGCAGGCACCCGGCGCATGCTGGGAATACAATAGAGCGGGACGATGTAATGGAGCCACATGTCGTTTTCGCCATAGCTGCTCCAACTGTGGGGGAGGGCATGCTGAAACCAATTGTTTTTGACCCCGCCAGAAAGGAAAGAGGGGAGGATATGGGCAGGGGAGGGGATACAGCAAAGGAGGCCAGGGCCCCTCCTCTGCACCCCGCCCCACAAAGGGGGCCGACGTCAGTCAAAATTAACTGTCTGGCAAAGGCCCTCGCGGGTCATCCTGACCCGGAAGAAGTCAATTATGTTATTCAAGGGTTTACGGAAGGTTTTATAATACCGGCGGGGTCAGTGCAGAAACAGGGAATAGTCAAGAATTTAAAATCAACAATTGGTATGGAGCATTTAGTAAGGCAAAAAATAGCTAAGGAGGTTGCTGAAGGTAGGGTTGCAGGGCCGTTTGGGCGACCCCCAATGGAGAAAATGATAGTCTCGCCATTGGGAATCGTCCCAAAGAAGGCAAAAGGGGAGTATCGTATGATCCATCACCTCTCTTACCCCCACGGGAGCTCTGTCAACGATGCCATCCCCAAGGAATTAGCCATCGTTAAGTACACATAATTTGATGAGGCCGTGATAAAAGTCAAAGCAATGGGAAAGGGCGCCTTAATTGCCAAGTGCGACATAAAGTCAGTATTCAGGCTGCTACTGGTACATCCCACTAGCTTTCACCTCCTAGGCTTTCAGTTCGAGGGTTTATACTATTTTGATCGAGCTAGGCCAATGGGATGTTCGATATCTTGTTCAGCCTTCGAGCGGTTCAGTTCCCTTATAGAATGGGTCTTCCAACAAAAAATGCCTGTGGGGGACATTACCAAATATCTTGACGATTTTTTGGTAATGGGCCACGCAGGCACAGAGAAATGTGAAACGGCATTACGGGTGTTCCAGGAGACAGCCGGAGAGTTGGGGGTACCGCTGGCACCTGAAAAAAACGAGGGGCCAGCTACCAGGTTAACATATTTGGGAATTGAACTCGACACGGAGAGAATGTTATCTAGACTCCCGGAGGATAAGCTAGTAGTTATGAGAGAAAATATCAAGGCGTGTCTGGGGGCACGAAAGACAACAGTGCGTGCGTTGCAGTCACTTGTGGGGAGCCTGAACTTTGCTTGTCGTGTGGTCACACCTGGGAGGGCCTTTTTGTCAAGACTTTACGGGAAGCTGAGAGGTGAACTCTCCCCTCATCACAGGATACGGGTTAACGGAGAAATGAAGCAAGACTTACGACTATGGCTTACATTTCTAGACAGCTTTAATGGGGTTAGCTTTTGGATGGAGAGGCTGTACCTTAGAGCAGAGTTACAAGTACAATCTGATGCAGCCGGCAGGGCAGGATTTGGGGTTTACATCCGTACCCGGTGGTGCGCAGCAAGGTGGCCGGATGAATGGCATGCATCAGGGGTCACAAGGAACTTAACTTTTCTGGAGTTATTTCCCATACTAGTGGCATCCCTTGTATGGACAACACAGTTCACCAATCACACCGTACTGTTTTGGTGCGACAATCTGGCCGTGGTGCATGTTGTGAATTCGTTATCTTCCCGATTTCCCAGAGTGATGGCCTTGGTCAGGAACTTGGTGCTTAACTGTTTGAAACATAACATCCTATTCAGGACCCGGCACGTCCCTGGAATAGACAACAGCATTGCCGATGCCTTTCTCGGTTCCAGATGGACCATTTCCGAGAGCTAGCACCGTGGCAAGTGCAGACCCGGACCCGCTGCCCCCCCGCCTCTGGACCCTTGGGAGTTAGAACTGGAAACCACTGTACAGGGCTCCCTGGCCCATAGAACACAGATCGCTTACGGTAGGGCCTATCGTGAATTTCAGACATTCCGGCACAAAAAGGGATGGTTAGACAGATTTTCTATTACTGAGCCCAAGGTACTACAGTTTGCCACTCACCTTCATGGGATGGGTTTTGCGGTGGGCACAATAAGAGGAAAAATCGCTGCCCTCTCATTCATTAACAAACTAAAAGGGTTTCCATCTCCGGACGTTTTTTTTTATCTTATTATTATTATTATTATTATTATTATTAATAAACATTTATAAACATCTTAAACATATGCTTGAGGCTTGGGCCTGAACCTGGAGGACCCCCACCCAGGTCCGGGCACCAATCACAACACCAATTCTGAAAGGCATAGTTGAGAAGTTGAACAGCGTTTGTTACAACAATTACGAGGCCCAAGTGTTCACAACAATATATGTGATAATGTATTTTGGAGGTTTCCATATCAGTGAGGTTGTCAGCGGGTCGCTTAAGGATAGTATCAACAGGGCATTGGTGATAGGAGACATTGAACTGACCGCTGACAGAGTCCTTATCCAGCTGAGACTTTCCAAGACTGACCAAAAGGGGAAGGGCACCATCGTAAGGCTGTACCGAAGCGGTCCACCAGTGATTTGCCCGATCGAACAGAGTAGGCGGTACTTAGACATGCGCCCAGCAGGAGCCGGTATACTTTTTCTACACAGGAGTGGGACGCCGGTCACCACTTCACAGTGTATGGCTGTAATGAGGTTGGCATTAAAAGAGTTGGGGTTGCCCCCGGGCGAATTCGGTTTACATTCTTTTAGAATAGGGGCAGCCATTACAGCTGCAGCGGCTGGGCTCTCAGAACAAGCCATTAAGGCAGTGGGGAGGTGGAGATCGGAGGCTTACAAAAAATACATTCGGCCGTACCATTACTAAGAGTATGTTTCTGTTTCGCCAGGAGGCAGAGCCGGAGGTGCCGTACGAAGTAACGGGTGGCTCGTTGGGCACAGTCTGGTTCGTTGGGCAGGTACAGCCACGGCAAGAGCCCCCGGGGGAAAACACTTGGGCCTTGAAGAAGTGGTCAATCTTAAATGGGTGGGTATGAGTGGTATGAGATGGAGTCAACTACTCCCAATGCTTAGGGGTATAGGGAATGACACGATACCACAGATACTCGTCATTCATTTAGGAGAAAACGACCTAGCAACCAGAAAGGGAGTTAATTTGGTGATTCAAATTAAGAGAGATTTAAGCACTATTAAACGATGGATATAGTATGGATGAATTGGATGCCAAGGATTAAATGGGACAAAGCTAACAAACCGGGTAAATTAGATAGAACTAGTAAGAGCATTAATAGAGAGATTGTTAAGTTTGTAGAAAGTTTAGGGGGATCTAGTTGGGGACACAAAGGAATTGTGCATACGAAACCGGAACTTTATCGGTCTAATGGAGTTCACTTGTCCCCGATGGGGAATGAGATGTACCTGGCAGCATTGGCTGGACATCTGGAAAAACTGTTGTTTGGATAGGTGGTGGGTGTCGGGACGGTTATAAAGGACCGCCCCTGTGTGGCAGGGGTTCAGTATGCTAAGACAGGTTAAATAGATAGGATATAGAATAAGAAGAGTCATCTCCTTAAGAGATGGGGAGATGAGACCTTGTGTAATGCATGGCACGGCATGCATGAGGGTCAAGCTCCCTGGGAGCGGTTACCTAACGGGGGAGTAGGGACAGGCACTGTCTTCATACCCATTGGGCATTGTCTCCTTACTCGAGCCCACAGTGGGCTAGCATCCCCTTTCGGCCAAACCAGTGGTTGTTGGGAGAGGGGAGTGTGAAATTAAGGGGATTGTCACTGGAAGGCACATCCAGGATAATCCCAGAGTTAAAAAGTTATGTTAGTTGTTGGCATACTGGACCCAGAATTGCAAGGTGCAATTACCCACCAGCCTAAAGAATTGGAATTTGGATTAAAGAATGCGGCCAGTTTTACAACCAACTACATGTCTCCGTGTGTTATTTTAGGGGGTGCGTCAACTAATTTTTTCTATGTAATTATTCAATAATGGATCTTTGAAAGATGCAGTGTTCTTGGTCAGAAAGATCTCAGGTTTTTTTAGTTAGTTAGTTTTAAGAATGAAGTAGCCTCTCTCCTATGAAGCAAATTTGAAGTGCTGTTACAAAGCTATAAACCAGATATACTAGGACAGAGATGAGGAAGGCCCCCAAAGAGGCACATGGCAAAGACTCTAGTGTCTGAGTTATTTCTTACAATTTTCCAAGTATGATAAGAGCACAACTTATATTGTCACACGCACACGAAATGAGGCAACAGAGACAGTATTGGATTTTAAATGGCCACAACTTTATTAATAACCAAATGAAGAACCTGATTCGAGAAAGAACCCAATTGGTCTATCTGGGTGGTATATGGGGTGAAGGGCTCTAATTCTGCCAAACATTAAACGTGAACTGACCCTTCACCCCATCAGCTCAGCGCCTTTAGCTCAAAGAATTTTGCATGGAGATTCCAGTCCATTCCTAAACCTGGACCCCTTCCATTGTTATGGTCCTGAGACAGGGGTGACGGTTCCAGCACACCTTGGGACCGCATATATCCTGCTAGTATGCCAGTCCCACCACCCCTCAGAGTTGGGTGAGACCATGGGTCGCTTATCCCCTGATCAGCTCCCCTGTCTCTCACCTCTCCTGAGGACGGTGCCTCTCTGTCCCCGTTCCAAACCTATCAAGGCTGGAAGAAATCCCTAATGAGTCTTTTAATTTATTTATGACACTGAATTGACAAGTTGCGACATAAATAATAATAAAACATGCTACCTGAATGCCCCACTTCATGCAGAAAGCACTGCAAGGAAGGCGAAAAAAAAAACCAGGCTTTCCTAAGCCAATCAGCATGCCTGAAAGGAAAAATTCCTTCCTGGTCCAAAAATTGGCAGCCAGTAATCCTGCAGTACCCATCCAGAGGACGGGGGAATGGGCAACGCGCTCAAACGGTGGCCGAATGGAGCGGGAACCGGGAGACAGCTCAATACACTGTCCATGGGCAAGCCCTGCCCACTCCAATTTGCACCATTGTCCGTCTGGGTGGGTGCAGCCGCACCAGCAAATGCTGCAGCTTGCAGTTCGCCTCTTCTCCCCGCCAAAACCCCGGGCTAACCCAGAACCCCACAACAGCCAGATCGCCCTCTGCCGCCTCAAAAGATAAGGTGGAGAGGACAAGACACACACACACACACACACCCCTGTGCATAAAGCATTGGGGGAGGGGAATTCTTCTCACTTTCACTGCTGTGCGTAGATTTCTACTTGGGACCAATGAAGCCTAACAGTCTTGTTACCTTAACTGTACTGCAGCTTGGGAAATCTCTAAACATCAGAGACACTGGAGCGGTCTATGTACCGACTCAGGAGGACAGTGCATCACTTTATCTTTGTTCACATTAAAAAGAGGTTGTCTTCACAAACAATAGGATTAAACATTCTTTTAAAAAATTAAGAATAAATACTATGGAGAAATGAATGGCTCTGATTGTCACAGAACATCTTTCATTTTTGTGTATGCCATCAGGTAGAGGTCACAAGCCTTGAATAATGAGGTGAAAGTTACTGATGGAATAACATGGAAAGAGGAAAACGCAATTCCTTTGAGACTTTGGACAAGAATGATCCTTTGGAGAACTTTCCCCATGCATTTTTAAAGGTCTAAACAGGACATGAAATTTGAGATCGAAGTCCAGGAGCCAAAAAAGAAAAATCAGTTGCCAGACTTTATCCTGATATTAAACTGTTCTTGTTCCACTACACCCCTGAACCAGTCACCAGTCTCAGTTTTCTGGGCACCAATGGCTCATAGAAGCCTGCAAATTTCATGCCCTGGATCTAAACTCTCAAGAGATCACTAAAACACCAACAATGTTTGAGGGTTAAGTACTGGCAATTAAAATCAATCAGCCCAAATAAATGCAGAGAATTTTTTATTTTATGTTTGTCATCTTCAGTGGAGTGGTCAATATATGGACCTGTCATTGTGCATAGCCTGTGTTACTACATGCATCCCTAGTTTTCTGGCGCTATGCATTTAAGACCTAGCTGGGGGATTCAAATTTACTATGGCATTCTGGTGAGTTTCTGAGTTTCAGTAAATCTGGCATGGGAGTCAGTCTCTTCAGAAAGAGATGACAGCAGATGGCCTCAAGGGGAGCTTGGAAACATGAGTCATCCTAGACTGCTAAAACGGGTGCACACTGTTGAGTCAAGAAAAAGAACTGACAGGCAGCAGCCATAGATAATTGCAGCTGTTCCATTTATATCTTTCCCAGCAGGTGTCACTACAAGGTAGGGTTGCTATAAAATTGTATGACAAGGTGGCAATCAGGCAAGGAAAAAAAATACAATAGCAACAGAAAATAAGAGGCATATACCAAAAACAACAGGCAAATACAAAAGAACTGGATTTTTTTGGTCTCCCAGGGGAAAAATAAAATGTAAATGTACTATACCAAATATGGAAATATGGATTACAACTGCTGAAACTGGCTTCAGAGGGAATACTACATCTCATGGTAAATACAAAAATATCATCTGCATTCCATTATGCCTACTTTCTTGCCCATGCTTGTTACATCTCTGAAAAAATATGTCTTTAATGAAATTGTTAATATAATGCAAACATTAAAATTTACTTTTAGGTTGGAATACAACATGCACACAGCCACCTACAACAGGAAAAAAACCCCACTATTAATCAGTTTAAAATTATTATGAAACTGCTGGTTACTTCTATTCTTTTATTGGGGTGGATAAAATACATTTATAAATGAAAGAGCACCCACAAACAAGTGCTCTTGTAAATTGTTCCCAAAATAACTTAAAAACAAACCAACAAAGAAAAAAAACTTTATGACAACAAGAAGAAAATGAATTTTCATTTTAAAAGGCCATCTCTATACAATCACTGGCTATTCTGCCACCCAGCTATTATGCAGGCATTCAGACACTTCACTGTAATGTCTCAAAAATCAATAGCAATTTATTCTCTCTTTGGACCCTAAGCAACAAAAGTAAATAATACTGTCACCTCCAGTCTGCCTGCAAAACATGGTCACAAAACAATCTTGCCACTATAATACAACCCTATATGGCTCTTTATCTATGCTGGCCCTGCTGATTGTATTGGCTTTCATAAGGGACAAGTACTTCAGCAAAGCAACACAAAAGGGTCAAGTTCTTGTACTACAGCCAAAAAGAGTGCTGGGCTTGAATTAAGAGAGAGGTTGGACACCTGTCTCATTTCAGTTTTATTTATGTTGATTTTATTGGAACAAAAATAGGCAATACAGAAACTTGCTCTGTTATTTAAGAAAAGAGCTCAACTGAAAGGGTGAGGGAGGGGGGAGTTTAAAAGAAGCTGGCAATATATGCTTTAAGTCTCTCCAAACATTTAAAAGAACGTGAAATCTTGACCTTAAAGTCGATGACAGGAGCTTTTAAAAACACAGTAACAAGTGTGTTTCAAAACATTGTTAAAGAATCAAAGCTGTGCCAACGGAACTTGAATCTACAATAACAAAAAGTTAAAACAAAATATTTGGAGATGCATTCCATCCTCATATCGAATACCAATAATTTATTACGGCGTTGACTTTCGTCGTAGCCAAAAAACAGACAAGAAAATGTACATACATAAAAATAGAGAAGGAAATACAAAAGTTATAATAAAATCCTGATCCATTTACAAAGAAGATTGAAAAGGAATATCAAGCCATAAATGCAATCAAGTATACAAATACAATGCTCAATATCAGTCCAGTAGCCCATAAACTAGAAGTCTAAAGTCATGGGCTAATGATATCTCTAACAATAAAACAGTCCATATGGCTGTTCAGGCCGAGCAGCAAACTCATACTTAATACCGCTTGAGATCGCAAAATCTTCTGTCTCCTTTCATTGGCCAGTTTAATAAAAATTGCCACAGCGAGTAGTGAATCCAATGAGGATAGGGTCAACAAATACTTTAAAATATCTTCTGCACCCTCCCTCATTGCTGAATCGATTAGGGAAGATAGCCAAATGTCACAAATTTTATAGTAATAGGGACATCGCAGAACAATATGCTCCGGTGTCTCCACTTCGCCCAGTGAACAGGGACATAGTCTCTGTTCTATTGGGCGACCCCCACAGCAGCCTTCCAGAACAGCTGTTTCAATCTGGGCAAATCTGAGGGCCGTGATATTCCTCCTCAAAGATTTACTGATGAGGAGGTCCAGATAAGGTTCGAGGGCGATATTAGTTTTGATTGATCCAAAATATGGAACCACTCTCCAATTCCCTATTGCGGCCAAGTCCTGTTGAACAGCTAGGTCCTTAGACCTCATTAGGACCTCCTTGATGGTAAGGGCTTTAGATTTCCTCTGGAAATATAATATTGAGAAGCCTAGACCCGCCAACTGGTTCTCCAGACTCCTAATCCAGGGATAACTTTTAGGACCATGGTACTTCCGCTCTTCCTCCACACAATAAACCAACAAGGAAGACCGTGCTGGATTAATATTAATCACCCAATATTGCTTTGGGGATTAATATTAATCCCCAAAGCAACTGGCAGGGAGCCAAGGACTAGGCAACACAGAAATATATATATTTTACTGTTTAATCTTTTATATTATATAAATATATAAGAATGTGATTAATGTGACATTATATATATATATATATATATATTAAAAAAAAGATTAAAAAGTAAAATATAAGACTGAGTCCAACACAACAGCCTTGTTCCCAAGGCACTACAATCCTCTCCAGCCGCTGCTCTCTGGGAGGTTCTCGCGACTCCCCTTCCCCATCCTCATCCTCATATCAGGAACAGTTGATACCTTGACAAACAACCTTAGCACTGCACTACACAGTACATAATTTTAACCTATATGTATAATGTGTATGTCTAAACACAATATTTCCAGGAAATATTGGTAAGCTTTATTTAAGTAAAAATATTGGTAAGCTTTATTGGGGGTGAGGGAAGAGGGAAAAGGATATTCAAAATGCTAATTTAATTTACTATGAAATACCTGTCTCAGTATTAGAAGTCCCAATCATACAACAGGTTTGTCTAGCATGCCCTCTTTGGTCACAAGTCCCACAGAACTTGTACTCGTCTCTTTTTCCAAATCTGTTATATATCCATGGCCACTTCCTCCTTCTACCCACAATCAAGTTCTTATTAAACAAAGTTAGAGTTCAATTGTGCAAGGTGCTGAGCATGACACAAATCAATACACACATTCTTAGGCCTTTGAGTGGCTGTGAGATCAAGTGATCTGGCCTTTTCAGGCATAGGTCTCAAGTGTCCTGCATTATTTTCATTTCCAGGATCTGGGAGGGATTGGGGGAGTTATCCTGCTGCCCCAGATAGCAGCTGCAAAAACTAAAATAAAATAAATAAATTTAAAAAGCTGATTGGGGTAACATGAGAGACTGAGAAGAAGAGTGGGAAAGACTATTAATTAATTATTATTATTATAAGCATTTATATAGCGCCAGCAATGTACCTGGCACTTTACAAAAAACAAGATAGACACGGTCCCTGCCCGAGAGCTTACAATCTATCATATTCTTGGGGACCATGCCCCAAGTAATAACACAGGGGTTATCAGCTTGAATCTCACTTCCCCTGACCCTGTTTCTCACCCTTTTTTTCATACCATTAAAAGATGGCTAGGAGGATTGGAGACACAAGGGTGCAGAATAGACTTGAACCCAGAATTCTTGACATAAAAGCTACAATGCTTAGCTACCTAACCATACTGCTAATGCTGTTGTGGCAGCATTAAAAACAACTATCTACCTATCAGGCAATATGCAGGGTCCTTCCTCCTAGTGGCTGAATTTATTTATACAAGTATTTGTTATCTCACTCCCTCTTGCCTCAGGCAATTCAGGACAGTTTACAACTAGTAAAATACATGAAAAAAACAGGGACAAAAAACCCCAATAAAACCTCCCTTCTTTCCCTCAATCTCCCCCACCCCACATCCCAACCCACGCTACCTGTCTCCCACTCCAAATGCCCAGTGGAACAGCCAGGTCTTACACTGCCACCGAAAGGTGAGTAGATCTGGGCAGAGGCGAATCTCTGCTGGAAGAGAGTTCCACAGCAATGGAACGGCCACCGAGAATGCCCTCCTCATGGTGGCCATCTGTCTACAATAAAGGACCTCCAGGAGGGCATCCCTGACCCTGGCCACTGCAGAGGCCAGCCCAAGGCACAGGGGTTGAGGCGATCCCTCAGATAAGTAGGACCTAGACTATTTAGGACTTCATAGGTTAACACCAACATCTTGAATCAGGCCTGGAAGGCTATTGGCAGCCAATGCAGCACGCAAAGCATTCGAGTAATATGTTCATATCGGCCCGTCCCTGTAGTTTAATAATACTTAGCACTTCTCCCTGTACCTTTCGCAGTAGAACTGGGAAAAGGTGGTAGCTAGGTCAGGTGAAAGGTTCAAATCCTGCCATGTTAACAGACCGATACTGTGATTGTTTTTGGAAGGAAACGTAGAAATGCAAGGTTTTAGAAAAATTATTGGCCCAGTCTCAACACAAGGCTATGATATAATGATAGGGTGGGATATAAATCCAAATAAATAATATGAAGAAATCCACACAATCTTCATTGATCAAAAAAACCAAACAAGAGGGAAAGTGTCTGCAGTGTAGGGAGGATTGACTCTTATAGGAAGTTCGCCTGCACGGGATTGCTCACTTGGGATGGATGAGATGTGTCCAAGCAGTTAGGGGTAGTGCTGTGACAGAGTTTTGAAATGAAGACTGGAAGGAGAAGGGTTCTGGTCTGGCTATGAAAGAGATTATTTGATAGATGAATTATTCCTTTAATTATTTTTTTTAAGCTTGTTTTTAAAAAAAGTCTACTTTTTCCAGCCCAGTCTCAGAGATCGGTAATGGGTTGTTTAAAATGCCTGCAAGTTTACATAAATTCCACAAATGCAATTTTTATGCAAATGATGGCCCACATTCTTCCTCATTTTGGTGATCATTGCCCTTCGTTCAAGTCAAGAGGTTGAGGAATGTTTGCAGGTCAAGACTCTAATGAGTTTGAAATCAATTTGCTTCCAGTGAAACCATCGTGATGTCTCATTCAGGATTACTGACTCCTGAGAATAATTAAGGCCTTATTCTTTGGTCATTCTATTCAGGTGGAGACGTTCAGACAGAAGTGGGTGTTTTTAGATGGAGAGAGAGAGTGGGCCGTAGCCCTGGAGCAGGCACGTGGGAGCTGCACGCATTCACGGATTTGGTTGCATTCTGACACACAGCCCAGCACAGGGGTGAACCAATCGCACAGGCAGCAAACATGCCTTCTCCCCGCCCCAAGAAAGCCCTGGCTCAGGACCACATGGACAGGCAGGCCAACCTTCATAGCGGCCCACTCTGCTCACAACCCATCCTGGAGCCTGCGGCTTGCAAGAAGCCATTCTGGTAACTATGGCAATGGGACATGGCAGCAGCTGTTAACACCTTACCACCTGCAGCCAGCCCAGCGCTTGCCCACCTGCACACCCATGAGGTGGCAAGTGGGGTAGACAAAATCCAGTACACGGCCACCCTTGGGGGCCCCGTGACACCCTGTGAAAGAATTTCTGAAAACATGCATGTAACATGTTGTTTTCACATGATCTTTGTGTGTCCGAACAATCTAATTGTATATATAAACTATGACATGTTATATGAAATTGTTATATAAACTATGACATGTTATATAAACTATGACAGCATGCTGTACTGGCACCTCCAGAGGGATGCAAGGGCTTATTGGCTCCCTGGGAGAGTGCTGACACCTGGAACCTCTCCCCCCCGCCCTCCTCACAGGTACTTATTCTAGGGCTGGGACCACGCAGTGCCAGTCCTTGGGCAACACCCAAAGGGTGTCGGCTGTTGGATGGGCCATTAGAGGGCCAAAGTGGCCAAAGCTGGGAACCCGCTCGGTGAACTTGAAGAGTCTTTCACATCCCCCTTCTGGCGGGAGGGAAATAACCAGAGGCTGGTCCGGTGCTGCTGCAGGACAACGTCGCCGCCGGCTGAACCACCCCACCTTCAGGATCCCCAGACTGCTGCTGTTGGGGGCTGGGAGCCAGCCGCTGCCGCCACCACCTTCAAGTTGGGACCCCCCACCTGCTACTGCTGCGGCTGCCGGTGGAACTGAGAGCCAAGTGAGGCTCGTCCCAGAGGGAAGGGACCCCAGGCCCTTTGGGATTCTTCTTCAGCCTCCCCCCTTTGCAGGAGGGGAGGGGGCAGGAGATCCCCCCAGGACCCACTTCTGGTGGGAGGGCCTGAAGAAGCGGCGGAGCCAGTGCTGCTGCAGGCGCGCACCATAGGCCACACATCTAAGGGCCATGGGATCAGTTTCAGTGGGTGTCGCCCGCTGATGCGGCAAATGTTCTTGGGTCAGTTAGAGCCACCTGATCTAAATCAGATCCTTACCCGTCCTGGCTAATTAAAACTTGCTGTGAGACACTTGGATCGTTGCTGGCTGGGGTTGTCAATGCCTCCCTTAGGGAGGGCAGAGTGCCGGACCGCCTCAAGGAGGTGGTGGTGCAGCCTCTGCTCAAGAAACCATCACTTGACATTGACTCCCTTACCAGCTATCGACCAATCTCTAACCTTCCCTTTCTAGGGAAGGTTACTGAACGGGTGGTGGCTCAGCAGCTTCAGGGGCATCTGTATCAGATCAGTTTTTTTGATCTCTCGCAGTCTGACTTTCGCCCTGGGTTTGGCACAGAGAGTGTGCTTGTGGCTTTGGTCGACGACCTGCGCCGTGAGTTGGATCGGGGCAGATCATCACCAAAGGGTGCGGGGCAGATCATCACCAAAGGGTGGGGTCCTTAGGGGCCCTTGGGGCCAGGGGATACTGTTTGGGCGAGGGGGGTATGTGTGGGGGAAGGGAGATTTTTTATGTGATCCCTGACCCTGTTTTGATATGGATGGTTGAGATGGGGAGTTTGGATTTAATTTGTCTGTGAATTATATATTTGCTAGTTAAATTGTGTTTTGCTATGGAGGATTGGGATGGAGGGTTAGGGTTGATTTTGCCTTGTAAATTGTATACCTGCCGGTGACATTGTGCGTGGGCCTCTGTTTTCTCCTGTGAGAGAGGAGAAGCTAGGGGAGTTCCTTGGCGGCAGCAAGGACAGTTTGGATTAGAGATTTCCTGGTGAGAGCAGGAGGTTGTATGGGAGTTGGTGGCCGGTGAGTTGATATTCTGGGGTAGTGTATTATTTTATATTGTGGGATATTGTATTATTATTGTAGAGGTATTGTTGATTAGTGGCACTGGGTCTCCTGCATGGGAATTTACACCCAGCTGTGATTTTTGTTGGTTTTCCTTTTTTTTGTGAGCCGCTTTGAGTCGCCTGTGGCCAGAGAGTTGCGGGATACAAATAAAAAGTGAATGAATGAATGAATGAATGATCTCTTTTGATTCTGCTAGATCTGCTGGCAGCATTTGATACCGCTGACCATGAGATGTTGATGGCTTGCCTGTGGGACCGAGCAGAGGTGGGCGGAATAATTCTCAATTAGTTCCGCTCTTTCCTGACCGGAAGAACTCAGCGGGTGGTGCTTGGGCAGTGCTCATCATCTCCCCAGGACCTTACATGTGGAGTCCCGCAGGGTTCTATTCTGTCCCCCCTCCTGTTCAACATATATATGCAGCCTCTGGGTGAAGTCGTGAGAGGGTTTGACGTACGATGTCATCAGTATGCCGAAGATACACAGCTTTACCTCTCTTTTTCAGCAGACCCAGCAGTCTCGGTGCTTACTTGGTGCCTGGCGGCTGTGGGGGACTGGATGAGGACAAGTCGTTTGAGGTTGAATCCCGACAAGACGGAGGTGATGTTGGTGGGTAGGGCTGGGGGGGTCATGGCCCGGTGGCGAGGAGCACCTTTCACCAATTACATCTGGTGCGACGGCTGTGGCCGTATGTTTCAGACTCTGATCTGGTCACCATCATCCATGCCTTTATCACCTCTAGGTTAGACTACTGTAACGCACACTACGTGGGGCTACCCTTGGTGACAGTCCGGAGGCTGCAGCTGCTGCGGAATGAGGCGGCCCATCGCCTTATGGGGGCGGGCCATCATGAGCACATTACACCAGTGTTCCGCTCTCTGCACTGGCTGCCTATAGTTTTCCAGGCCTGATTCAAGGTGTTTGTGCTGACCTATAAAGCCCTAAACGGCCTATCTGTGGGACCGCCTCATGCACCGGACCACGGTATGGCGCCTGCGGTTGGCCGGGGACGCCGAACTCAAAGTCCCCTGGGTGGCGGCAATGGGGAGGGCATTCTCGGTGATCACTCCTAAGCTCTGGAATTCCCTCCCAACGGAGAGCCGCCTAGCCCCAGACCGCCCTTCTTTCCGATGACAGTGTAAGACCTGGCTGTTCCGCCAGGCCTTTGGGGAGGGAGATGGGAGGGGGGGTTGGGTTGGGGAGGGAGGGGTTTATTTCTGCCCTTTTAAAACGTATATGAATTTTATAAATGTTTTTTTGTTACTGTTGTGAGCCTCCCCGAGCTACCATTGTGTGCAGGAGAGGGAGGGATATAAATAAATAAAAAATAAATAGTATCATAGAAATGGTAATGGAACTCTGAATCCAATGAATGGGAAAAATTGTATGTGGAGTTGATGTAAAAAAAAGTTTATAAGTATGAAGTAAAACATAAATCCCCAAAACCAGTTTATCAGATTTAGGGGGGTGGGAAAGGGAAGACAATTGAAATGGAGATGAGGAGATAATGGGAGATACATGACAGACCACCAGAAGCACAAATAGACATGCCCTCAAGGAAGCAAGTAACCAGACTCCCACAAACAGGCTGAGAATTATGGATTTAAATATAAATTCTCATTTAGGGTAAGACTTTAGCTGAGGGATTTCACAAGTAATGTAGACTCACGCTATCTTTATATTCTTTTATTTGTTTTGCACTCTTGAACAGATCTTGTCTTGTACTTAATCTGATCTACACATATAAACTTCTTTTAATCAAGTTCTGGTGTGCTTGTGTGTCTGTGCGGATACTGACAGCGGATGACGCAGCTGAAGAGAAATCCTAGGTTAGATACTTGGGCGAACCGTTGTAGAGGGAGCTGTGGCCAGTGGAGACTGCAAGGTGGGCTTCTCCACTTTAAGTAACACCCAGTCTGGAGAGAGGCAGAGGAGAACCCCAATCCCATCACACATCCACACAACACTGATGTTCGGGGGAAAAAAGCAGGCTTTACTAAGCAGTCAGAACAAACAGGAAATGGGGACGGGACAATGGAAAGGCATGGCTGAAAGGCCCAGAAAGTGGGCATTTCAGGTCAGGAACTGACACATGAGCTGCNGAGAGTGTGCTTGTGGCTTTGGTCGACGACCTGCGCCGTGAGTTGGATCGGGGCAGATCATCACCAAAGGGTGCGGGGCAGATCATCACCAAAGGGTGGGGTCCTTAGGGGCCCTTGGGGCCAGGGGATACTGTTTGGGCGAGGGGGGTATGTGTGGGGGAAGGGAGATTTTTTATGTGATCCCCGACCCTGTTTTGATATGGATGGTTGAGATGGGGAGTTTGGATTTAATTTGTCTGTGAATTATATATTTGCTAGTTAAATTGTGTTTTGCTATGGAGGATTGGGATGGAGGGTTAGGGTTGATTTTGCCTTGTAAATTGTATACCTGCCGGTGACATTGTGCGTGGGCCTCTGTTTTCTCCTGTGAGAGAGGAGAAGCTAGGGGAGTTCCTTGGCGGCAGCAAGGACAGTTTGGATTAGAGATTTCCTGGTGAGAGCAGGAGGTTGTATGGGAGTTGGTGGCCGGTGAGTTGATATTCTGGGGTAGTGTATTATTTTATATTGTGGGATATTGTATTATTATTGTAGAGGTATTGTTGATTAGTGGTACTGGGTCTCCTGCATGGGAATTTACACCCAGCTGTGATTTTTGTTGGTTTTCCTTTTTTTTGTGAGCCGCTTTGAGTCGCCTGTGGCCAGAGAGTTGCGGGATACAAATAAAAAGTGAATGAATGAATGAATGAATGATCTCTTTTGATTCTGCTAGATCTGCTGGCAGCATTTGATACCGCTGACCATGAGATGTTGATGGCTTGCCTGTGAGACCGAGCAGAGGTGGGCGGAATAATTCTCAATTAGTTCCGCTCTTTCCTGACCGGAAGAACTCAGCGGGTGGTGCTTGGGCAGTGCTCATCATCTCCCCAGGACCTTACATGTGGAGTCCCGCAGGGTTCTATTCTGTCCCCCCTCCTGTTCAACATATATATGCAGCCTCTGGGTGAAGTCGTGAGAGGGTTTGACGTACGATGTCATCAGTATGCCGAAGATACACAGCTTTACCTCTCTTTTTCAGCAGACCCAGCAGTCTCGGTGCTTACTTGGTGCCTGGCGGCTGTGGGGGACTGGATGAGGACAAGTCGTTTGAGGTTGAATCCCGACAAGACGGAGGTGATGTTGGTGGGTAGGGCTGGGGGGGTCATGGCCCGGTGGCGAGGAGCACCTTTCACCAATTACATCTGGTGCGACGGCTGTGGCCGTATGTTTCAGACTCTGATCTGGTCACCATCATCCATGCCTTTATCACCTCTAGGTTAGACTACTGTAACGCACACTACGTGGGGCTACCCTTGGTGACAGTCCGGAGGCTGCAGCTGCTGCGGAATGAGGCGGCCCATCGCCTTATGGGGGCGGGCCATCATGAGCACATTACACCAGTGTTCCGCTCTCTGCACTGGCTGCCTATAGTTTTCCAGGCCTGATTCAAGGTGTTTGTGCTGACCTATAAAGCCCTAAACGGCCTATCTGTGGGACCGCCTCATGCACCGGACCACGGTATGGCGCCTGCGGTTGGCCGGGGACGCCGAACTCAAAGTCCCCTGGGTGGCGGCAATGGGGAGGGCATTCTCGGTGATCACTCCTAAGCTCTGGAATTCCCTCCCAACGGAGAGCCGCCTAGCCCCAGACCGCCCTTCTTTCCGATGACAGTGTAAGACCTGGCTGTTCCGCCAGGCCTTTGGGGAGGGAGATGGGAGGGGGGGTTGGGTTGGGGAGGGAGGGGTTTATTTCTGCCCTTTTAAAACGTATATGAATTTTATAAATGTTTTTTTGTTACTGTTGTGAGCCTCCCCGAGCTACCATTGTGTGCAGGAGAGGGAGGGATATAAATAAATAAAAAATAAATAGTATCATAGAAATGGTAATGGAACTCTGAATCCAATGAATGGGAAAAATTGTATGTGGAGTTGATGTAAAAAAAAGTTTATAAGTATGAAGTAAAACATAAATCCCCAAAACCAGTTTATCAGATTTAGGGGGGTGGGAAAGGGAAGACAATTGAAATGGAGATGAGGAGATAATGGGAGATACATGACAGACCACCAGAAGCACAAATAGACATGCCCTCAAGGAAGCAAGTAACCAGACTCCCACAAACAGGCTGAGAATTATGGATTTAAATATAAATTCTCATTTAGGGTAAGACTTTAGCTGAGGGATTTCACAAGTAATGTAGACTCACGCTATCTTTATATTCTTTTATTTGTTTTGCACTCTTGAACAGATCTTGTCTTGTACTTAATCTGATCTACACATATAAACTTCTTTTAATCAAGTTCTGGTGTGCTTGTGTGTCTGTGCGGATACTGACAGCGGATGACGCAGCTGAAGAGAAATCCTAGGTTAGATACTTGGGCGAACCGTTGTAGAGGGAGCTGTGGCCAGTGGAGACTGCAAGGTGGGCTTCTCCACTTTAAGTAACACCCAGTCTGGAGAGAGGCAGAGGAGAACCCCAATCCCATCACACATCCACACAACACTGATGTTCGGGGGAAAAAAGCAGGCTTTACTAAGCAGTCAGAACAAACAGGAAATGGGGACGGGACAATGGAAAGGCATGGCTGAAAGGCCCAGAAAGTGGGCATTTCAGGTCAGGAACTGACACATGAGCTGCTGCTGCTCCTCCATCCTCTGGGCTTCTGCTGGCACTGGCCTCCGTTCTCCCTGCAGGGTTCCTGTGTGGGGCCAACCACATTTCGTGCACATTTCTTTAAGGACTGGGGAGGGAACCACGATGACCACACAACTCTCAGGGAAGCACTCTGGCCATTTGGTTCATTGGCATCTATGGTCCAGGTGAGACCGTGTTTGCTTGGGGCTCACGGGTCCATTTAGATGGACAGGGGTTCCATGTTTACCTGTTGCCACGGGTTTGGCCAGCTCCCTCGGTGAGGTGTGCTTTGAGATCTTCTGGGGTGCTGCTTGCGAGGCTGCGCCAAAGCAGTTGCAAGTTGCTTTGCTTTGCACTTCTGGTGGTCCCTCTTCAGA
>QEPC01001413.1:1075003-1121409 GCA_003113815.1 Sphenodon punctatus
CATCAATGATGGGAGCCACCACTCATCCGCTTTCCCCACGACCATCACCTCCATCTTGTCGGGATTTAACTTTAGACGGCTTGCCCTCATCCAATGCCCCACATCTGCCAAGCACTGGGTAAGCACCGAGACTTCTGGGCCTGAGTCGGATGAAAACGAGAGATAAAGCTGGGTGTCATCAGCATACTGATGACACCCTACGCCAAACTCCCTAACCACCTCCCCTTTGAACCCACTTCCATAGGATTAGGGAGAAGAGACATAACCAGAATACTATAGCTTTACAGTGGTCACCTGACGGAACCTCTGGTTACTCAAGCACACAGGCTATCCCACAACCATCTCCAATTCGTTCAGAGAATCTCTTCTCCTAATTGGCTGCTAGCAGGTATAAAACTTTCTGGGAGAGCTCTGAGTCTTTGGTCAGATCAGACTAATGCACATCAACTACTGCTCTCACCTTGCCTACACACTCATCCTAACCCCATTTTATCTGTTCCTGCTCCCCCAGGACTGATCTTTTCAGCTTCTGGTTTCATTTCCCAACCCTGGCTACTTCACTTTGAGTAGATATTTTTTCCTGGACAACCTTCTGGCAATGGAAACCCAACATTCAATTTACCACAATTCCTATACACACTCCTAGACCCAGATGCTTGACTCATAGGCCTCACGCCTGACTTTTTTGAACCTCACTCTTACTCTCAATTAAAATTATAATGTTTTCATAAACTTGATAAGAGACTATTCAGCAGTAAGTGTTTAACATATAGTTTTCTGCTTGAACTCTTAAAATGTAACACAATATTTCACAATGAAAGCATGTAAAAAACCTTCAGCTCAAAAGAGTTAATGCAATTATGTATGGTATATGATTGCATGGTTAATTATATCGCAAGAAGTAGGCTATTAATGTTTCATTCATAGGCAAGCAAGGTATAGCACTGGTATTCTTCAGCATCTACTCCCAAATGAAATATAGTGCTATGCTGGATGTTGTGTAGAGTAGCAGGAATCCAAGCCTGTAATCCACAAACTACTTACTCTTGAGTAGTCTCACTGAAGCCCATATGTTGGAATAAGCAGTTTGTAGATTGTGGCCCAAAAGTCTCAAAAGAGAGACTTTATAAATCTCTCATGAAGAGTGTAACCTTGGAACTGTACTGAGAAATGCATACATGCTACACTAATTATACTAACCTTTTTGTTTGATTTCTTCATGCAGTATTCCAAACTCATGCATTTTTCCTACAAAAATATAATATGCCCTTGGCTAATAAGAGGCATATTAAAGGACCTACTGCACATAAATAAAAAACAAATGATTGAAAATGAACAGCTTTGTTTGAGAGACTAAGGGGTCTCAAACAAATCTCCAAAAGCAAAAGTAAGCATTCAAAGCACCAGTGAGAATGAGAGCAGAGAGAAGCACTCGCTCCTTGGACCACACTAGGTGCTTTGCATGGGACTCTCTGGTCCTGCCAGACCTGGACATGCGCAGAGGCTGCACGCACACTAATGAGCTGGGAACAGTCATGTGGGTGCACATTAGCCCACATCAGCTCACATACGCCCACAGGGTGTGCTCAGGATTTTCCAGACCACGCTGTGAGTGAGGGCTGTGGTGCAGGTCGGGGCAATGATCTGGTGCCCACCTAATAAACGGGCAGGTGGACAGGCACCTGGTGGGGGTTATTGTGGGCTACTGACTTATTTGTTTTCACCCTAACAGCACAATCATCAACAAATTTAGAGCAAGCCATCTGCATTGCTGAGTCCAATTCACTTCATTGGGACTCGTGTCAACGCTAAAGGGCTGGGCTAGTGAAAGCTCTGAACAGTCTGAGGCGGTTTCCACATGATTTTGGGCAACTCACAAAGACCAGGAATTACTAAAAGTACACCTGCTTAATGTTAACAACATAGGTAGCCTTTTTGAAGTCAACAAAATTACTCATATGCTTTCTTAGAACAAGGCTTCAATCTCGGTCTCTTTCAGCCATATGTGAACTGAGCAAAATATCAGTTCCTCACTTCAAAAAGGTTCCTGTGAGAACTACATTTGCATTTAATTAGGTGCTCAAATATCAATGCAGTCAGAACCATTAAGCACCTATATAAACAAATATGCCTGAAAAATGACTTAAAAATAATGCTTAAAAAGCAGCTGCTCTGCACTCACGCTTGGAAATATAGGGTTGTACAGATTAGAATCTCCACAAAAACATTTCTCATAGATTACTTCTATAAATTTGGTTATTCCACTAAGTCCCACACAATATGAGAGCAGAAAGAACAAAACTAATAACTGTTGAAAAGACATTATAAGGACAGTCACTGATGATAACTATCCTGAAGACCTACAGGTGCTAAGTAACCCATCTACTGTCACAAAGGTGACAAAACTCCATTTCCTTCATACCATAGACACAAGTAAAATGGAAGAAATTGTTACTGATATTAGAGCTGCCACCTTCCTAGACAGGCCTGAGACAAGAGCAAGTTTTCCCGTTCCAACAGGAAATACCAACTTTTTGGGAGTGCTTATGAGTGTCAGTCATTACTTCATCAGTTTCCGGTGATTCCACGTTTCTGCCATTTTTTGTCATTTTTGTCATTATCTGGGACTTTTCATCACTTTCCAGGACTTTTTCATCACTTTTGGAAAATTTCATCACTCACTGGAACTTTTTCATTGCTTTCCTAGAATTTCACAACAGTTT
This sequence comes from Sphenodon punctatus, assembly GCA_003113815.1. NCBI lineage: Eukaryota > Metazoa > Chordata > Lepidosauria > Sphenodontia > Sphenodontidae > Sphenodon > Sphenodon punctatus. The sequence continues at coordinate 1,077,727 of QEPC01001413.1, forward strand.
TATGGCAGTTTCATGGCAATTTCCAGCATATTCCCAGTGCTTAGCTGGCAATTTTTTGTCCCCATAGCCCCCAGGGGCACACATGGGGCTTGGGACCAGCCCCCATTCAACTTGTGAAAAATAACAGAAAATGGTAAAAAACAGCAGAAAAGCTGATAACTTTCTGTGTTGCACAAATCTTGACTAATACCCTGCTTCCAATGGAAGCAGCACTCACCAAGATTTTTCGTTTCAGTTCTATTCCAAGATGCTTTGACCAGGAAAGGGATAAGGACATGCCAAAGGGGATCTCTGGAGGAAGGCAGCACTGCATCAAAAAATGGGTAGGAAAGACTCTACACCTTACTTACCCCTTTTCTGATGTGGCCCTGACCCTGACCTCCAAGCAGGCTCATCCCAAGAAAGGTGGGGGCATGTAAGAGGGCTTTCTCGGTTGCTGCCCTAGTGTTGTGAAACTCCCTCCTCCTGGAGGTCTGTCCGAGCCTGAGCATCTTTCGGAGGCAGTGTAAAAGCTTTCTTTTTGTTCTAGCATTTGGCAAATGGGGATAGGGATTAGGTGGAAGGTTGTTGGCGAATGGGAGTGGGTTGGGTTTTGTGAGGGAAGGGTGTATTTTTAAAGTTTTTAAATTGTATTTTTTGTAAGCTGGGAAGGGCAGGGTATAAATGCAAATAAATAAATAAATAAAAATACTCTTTGATCCACCACCCTGTCTCAAGTGTCTCAACATTTCTTGAAACATGGACCATTTTTAAAAGTTAACAAATGTATGGGCAACAGTTATTCTGAAATGTTTGAAGGAAATAAAACGTTCTCCGAAGGAAAGCTTATTTGTATCCCATAATTACACCTTTCCCCCCTGGGTTTTGGGAGAACCAGTCATGGTGATGTATTTACCCAACGTTCAGTTTTACGTATACTGAGGCAGCAAAATTAATGGAATAAAACAAAGTATACTACAATCTGATTAATGATATTTGCAGGTATCACTTTACCCACCATAGTCTGAACCACTGAGAAATAAGGCTATGCTATTTTAATAGAGTATATGTATTCTAATAAGCATAATTATTTAAAATAATTTTGTAACAAAAATATCCACTATTTTTTTAAAATTTGAATTCTCAGTTTGGCTATACAATGTCATTGTAAGGAAAGTCAAAGCAGCCTTAATTTTCAAGTAGTGACATGAATCAAGTAGATATGCATACTAGTTTGATTTAGATAAAACAAATAAAGAAAACAAACATTTTTGATCTTTTATCTTAACCCCCTGTCTTTGTGCAAATGGCAGAGTAAATTAAAGCTCACTCCTTATGCACACAGTCCTTTGTCCTCTAAAGGTTGGCTATAATATTCTTATCTAGAAATGAAGTAAAATTTCAAAAGCTGCATTCACATTGAACGAACTTTCCAATTTGTGCATTGCAATCACATATCAAATTGGTTTACAGTAAGCTGCCTAGTAAATCCTAGTTCAGGGAAATTGATAATATGAATGATTCTAAACAGCATTTTTGAAATTAAATGGAAGTTAATAGTATATAATCATTTGCTGTGCTGACAAACAAGGGCATAAACTGTTTCAAATAACTACACTATTAAGTCTGTGTGCTATAATGGTTTGTATTGTCTACTGAGTTTACTTCAATCCTTTCCTGCTATTTAAAACTTTTAACACAAATAGAGATGTGGAGATATTCTTTAATTCTTAAAATTCAGGTATGATTTAAAAATAATTTGGTATCAATCTGAAAATAATGTCTGGTTCAAATGAAAGTCGAAAATGTCATGAAGTTAAAAGGGGACCATTTCTTTAATTTTTTGGTGGGGCGGGGGGGTAAAAGCTCATACAACACACAGTGTCTTCAGGCAGACAGCACCCATACCGTTGGTCCGGCTCACGCCCGGGCAGCTCATCTGTTTAAAGCTGGGCCATCAAATATGCAGGCAGAGCAGAGGTGGGAAAGGCTGTTCCTGCTCTTGGGATGCCACCAGCGCTCCGGAACATCCAGGAGTGCTGCCAGCAGAGCAGGCAGCACAAATTTAGGAGCACCAGCCAGAGGTGGAGCTGCTGTCCATCTGCTCGGCAGACGTCTGCTGCAGCTCCACTCTTGCCTGGGAGCTCTTGCCCATGGACAACGTCACAGGGTTGCAGGCAGCACCCCAGAGCATCGGGCGATCCATCGGCAACTCTATGGTGTCGGGGAGAGGGTGCCATGTAGGCAGACTGTGCACTGTAGCAGCTGCCGGGTCCATTTAAAACGGACCCAGGTATGGCTGCAAGCGAACAGACACAAGGGTGCACCCCCAGACCAGCTCCTGGGTTGAGCACACACAGACACCACGGCCATGCAGAAGAGATCTTTGTAAAATTTGAGTATAATAGTGCAATTTTTTTAAAACGAATCATTTTACTGATGGAGGATGGGAGAAGAAAAAAAATTCAATAGGAATGTTGAGTGGTACAGTCATAAGTCTGCTGATTTCATTCACAGATACCTAGGGTCACAAAATGGTTCCCACGCATTATTGCAGTCTTGTCTTCATCCACAGAACAGGTATGGCAGAGGAAGAGGCAAAGCATGTTTCTCAAGTCTCTCCCAAAGCTTTATATATTTAATGCGAGTCACATGGCAAAACCCTTTGAACATTTCAGTTTTAATATTATTTCAAAACAGCGTTTAGTATGTAGTGGTTTTTTTTTCCATTTTACCTGTATGAAAGAGAGAGAAAAAAATACAGAGCATCACGAAGGCTGCTATTCTAAGAAATAAGGGCATAAAATGCAAACAAAATGAAATAAAGTGGCAAATGAATGAATTCTTCTTTTCCTTTATTAGAAATATAGGAAACAGATTGTGCTCATCTTGCTTAGGGCCAACAGCCACATTGTGTGGAATTCAGCCAGTCACAATCACAAAGCTCACTTAGGAGTTTTGGTACATTAAAGAGTAAACCAGATGGGATATTTGCTTCCACAAGATAATTCTGGAGAAAATTGCTACAAGAACTTTTTAGCTTCCTCTGCTATTTCAGCGTGTACATGAAGGGTGTGGATAGAAAGGGGGGTGGGAATAAAAAGCCAGATGATTGTGGAAACAGAAAAAATACAATTAAAAAACCAGCATACTGGATTCATTCACAGATATGATGGAATAAAAGACTTTAAAATCTTATGCCTTGGCTTTGCAGGAGTATTTATTTCAATTTATATCCCTCCCTTTCACCAAGGCTCAGAATGGGTTGCAACATATAACAATATATAAACAAACCATTTAAAAATCTCCTACTCCCTACCTCCACAAACCCTGCCAAATGCTTGGCTGGATAAAAAGACAACTTTGGCAAACTTCTAGGGGAAGTTTCTCCACAACTGTGGAACAGCCACCCCAGAATGCCTTTTTGTACACGCAACAGGATGCTCACGGCTGACTTCAGGGGCCACGATGATAGATAGGGGAAGAAGCAGCCATTCAGATATGCGATACCCAGACTATTTAAGGCTTTACAGATCAAGACAAACATCCTGAATTGTGCACGGTAATTTATCAGGATCCAGCGTAACCTCTCAAGCACTGGCACCAGAAGGTGGGCCGCACGTTCTGTATCAGCTGCACTTTCAAAAAAGGCATTACTGTAGTAGTCTAGCCTCAATTTTACGGAAGCATGGATGACAGTAGTCAGATCTAAGTCTGAAAGAAAGGGTCACATCCACCATATGAAGTTGGTGAAAAGAGGTCCTGGTCACTATGACAACCAGATGTTCCAGGCACAACGATGGATCCAGGAAGGTAGTATAAGGGTTAAACCAGATCAGTTCTGAACAGAATGTAACCATCAGCAGATGGGTCATGTTATCTTGAGCCCAAGAACACAAAGGACTGCACTGATCTTCTCCACCTTTATCAGTTGCTGGCAGTACCATGACCAGAGAGACAACCAGATACTGCTACTTCCCTCCTCCTCCCAAAGGAAACACCCTCCAGCTCACAGTCCCTCAAACCAACAAGCCATTAGTGGATGTGTGCAAAACTGGCAAAATAAAATTAATCTGGTAAGTAACCCTTGTCCTCCCAATTCCTGTCCCATCCCCTTCTTTTGTTTTTGGAAGTCTCATATCTCTTACTATGTCATCTCCTTCAATGGCTCTTTTGAGTGGAGACCATATCTTCTGCTGTTCTAACAGTACACATTTTTCTTTATGAGATATATATGAATGTAAATAATTAATACCTGAATAGGCATGCAGCCCGAGCTGTTTCCTCAACCTGAAATAAGATTTCTCCAGATTGTCACATCATGATGTAAAACCTTTTTATTTGGCCTGGCATTTAGCAGACAGAGACAGGATATTTTGTGTGCATGTGGGGAAGGGGGATTTTACTGGGAGAAGGGCAGTTAGGTCATATACTTTGTTGTATATGTATTTTTTATCTCTTACCCATTCCAAGCCTACAAGAATAAGGCAGGCTATAAATCTAAATAAATAAATACATAAATAATGAGACAATATGGAAAAGATATTATTCTTGTGTATGCTATGTATCCAACAAGGGTTTTTTAATAAAAAAATTAAACAGAAGGGATACTATGGGCATTGGATGTTCTGAGATATGTAACTCCCATTATGGAGGTGGGATGTTCTGAAATAAGGGGCATTTGTTTGAAATAATGAACATGTAGAAATTCTAACCTCTTCTGTGATTTTAAGTAAGAGATTCAGCACCAAACTGAGTAAAAAGACAAAGTGGAAGAAAAGCAACAGTAAACTACTTAAATTTCTTTCCCTGATGTTATCAGTACTAATACTGTATTATATTTATTTATTTATTTAAATTTCTTACCCCCACCCTTCCCGCTAAAGGCAGCTCAGGGCAGCTTACAATAGTAAAATTAAAAAAAAAAAAATGCACATACAACATAAGTACAAAAAACATTATAGTGTGAAAAAGCACTTCCAAAATCTTACCTCAGCCTATAAAAACAAAGCCATTAATTTTCCCAGTTGTTAGCCTGGCAGTGAGCTGTGCTACCATGAAAAACACCTTAAAGACAAAGATGATGCATCTGTTGATCAAAATCTACTAAAGATAACTCATTACACAGGCAAGGCCATGTAAGTAAGTGCTTACGCAGCTACTGCATGGGAAGTACCTTATTTATATGAATGGGTCTTTTCACACGGGCTGCAGTGCGGGGGGACAGTGTTCATGCCGGTCTGTGTGCGGTGGGTGGGAAGAGGGTGTAGACAGGCACACACCCACCTCCACCCATCACCCACGCATGGCGCAACTGCCATTTTCACCGGTGTGCACACGCACCACCACCCCCGCAGCGGATTTTACACGAGACTCACCCACACATGAACATGCAGATTTCTGTGTGTTCATGTATGGATGCTGCCCATGTAAAAAGAGCCAATGTTTTAATACAAATAACCCTACATATTACAGCTATTAAAGAGGGTGAACACAACTCATGCAAATGATTACATAAAGCAGATAAAATACTTAAACAGCATATAATAGATTGTCAATAGGACAGCATTTCTGTAGTCAGATTTAATTTGGCCGAAAACACAGGCTTGTGTTTAATATATGCGAGAATGGGAAGAGGGAACACTAAATCCTTCCATCATCACGAAGCCCTAAGCCCTCCCTCCCCGCCTCTTCCCAAAACTTCCACAAACTTCCACTCAAAGGCAAAATGCCATGGCAAAGTCATAAGCAGCAATCCTCAAACTGCTTACTCTTAAGTAGTCCCATTAATGTAAGTAGAATTACTCCAGAGTAATTTGTTTGAGGATTGCAGCCATAATCATTTCTTAACTAGGAAATTATATATACTTCCAAAATCTATATATGAACACATACACGGTCAGATTTCTCTAAATGTTCACCAATTTTTGTGTTCCCATGGCTGTCCAACTTGACAAAAAATTGCAAAGCCAAGGACCCACAGGTAGGACTATAGCATGTATTAAAATCAGGCCCCAGGTTTATCAAGTTTGCCATCCAAAAACTAAAATACCCAACATTAAGCCATACATCTGAAAACGTTGATCCTAATCTAATAGCAGTAATAACATCTTGCTTTCCAAAACAGCACTGAGGGAGAGCAAGTAAGACATTGGGGGGAAAAGATCTATTGAAAAGACTCTAAAAGAGGATGCAAATACTTTCATGCAATAAACTGGACTGTCTTAAACTTTTCTCTTCCAAGCTTTAGACATTCTGAACACACACTGACTTTGTCCTGCCAGGTTTCTTCAATCAATCTCAAAGAAGACTGGAATCAAATTGAAATGATTGGATCAAGGAAAATCAAATTTTTTAACATTTAGTTTCAGTAATCTGATTATGAAGCTTTTAGTGATATTATAATTACTTTGAAGTTTTGAACATATGTTTCTACTGAAAGTATTCCATAGAGCTCATTGCATCAGGAAAGGCAAGAAATGTAAACCTAAATGTGCCAAAAATGCTTCAGCTCATCAAAAAAATTAAAACTGAAAGGGAGAACCATGAAGATAGTGATACAGCATCATGCTCAATCTGTGAGACTTTACTCCACCATCCAAATTTATTTTCTTCTACACCTACAAAGAATAAATAGAACCCTCTCCTTCCAAATACCTTACGGGCAACACAACCTCATTGGACAATAACAAGGACAGCAGTAGAAAACATCAGTAAGAAGAGTTTTGTTGTTGTTTTTTTAAAAAAAGAAGAAGCTAATCCTTGACTTTTAGGAAAATCGAAAATCTAATTTTGGCACTGACGTTCTTGTTCATTCTTCCCACAGAAACAGTCACAACATTAGACTTAATAGTTTTAACTATTCTCATTTTATATGTTATTCAAGACCAAATTTACAATACATAAAGATTGACGCAGAGGACAATAGCTTGTCTCAGGTTACTAGTAGCTCCTTACATTAGGGTGAAAGTAACCCCTGAAGAAAGGGACTGCACAAAGCCTAATTACCGCTTAAACCCAATTTAACCCCTCATCACAGAATTGAATTTCATCCTAGAAAACTGCAAAGGTAGGGTGTGGAGCCATTACAAAACCAGAGGAGCAAGTAAAGTCATAGCAAGTGTCTGATCTGAGATTTACGTTTCATAATCGTGGCAGGGCACAGCCTGGCGGGACTGCAGTCCCTTTAAGAAAGCATTGAGTGCCAGTCTGAGAACTGGACAGGCTGGGATGCAGTTGTGGGCTGAACCAAGAAGCTGGTAAGGGTTTGGCAGATCCAATCATGTAGGAATTGGAAAAGCCCAAGCGGAAGCAATGTAGAAAGTAAGACGGTACTGATCCTTTAAGGGCTGAAAGACTGGAGGACCAGCCCCACCCACGCTGGACATACAAGACGAGGAAAGAGAGACTGAGAGGCAGTCACTGCCTGGCTGAGGACAAGGAAGGTTCTCTGCTGAGAGCTAGGGTGTAGAGTAGCCTTGTCCAAGGTACTGACTCCCAGGCTGGGCCGCCCTGAGCTGCCAGTGTGCAGGAGGTTGCGGGATATAAATATCTGTAACAACTAAATAAAATAAATAAAAACACCCTTTTCCTAAAGATTTGAGCTAGTTCCAAGGGACTTGTGTGGGCACAATCCTGCAGAAACTTACCCCGGGTGAGACCATGTTGTGTTACAATAATGTATTTTATTAATAAGCTTCTTTAGTATACTAAACTATCAGATGATAGTTTAGTATACTACAACAGATTTGAATATTTTACTATTTTTGACCTATGGTGATGTTGTTGCATTTTTATTGTAATCTCACCTGGCCATGTAAACCTGTTTTTATCTTAGTAACTGTGTACACTGACTTGTGCTGCATTTTGATTGTATTCTCCCCATATCACATGATTGTAAACCTGCGTTTAGATGACTTTAGTAACTATATAACACCTGTTTGTAGCATTAGTAGATTAAATATAAATAGTATTGAATATATGTTAGCCCAAGTGGGAAAAACACTGGTTCATATTATAGAGCATGATGGGTACAAGCTAAAGAACCTACTAGCCAGCTAAACCTCAAACCAAAATCCTCAGGTCACAGTGATACGAAGTTGAGAGCCATGCACAAAGGAGAGGAGAAAGGAATGTTGCTATAAACAAAGCTATAAGTACTGCAAAACAGGAGATAGGCGGCAACACCTAACCAGACAAAGGGGCCTTTTTAGTACTTTGATGCAGAGTGACTGGGTGTCAACGAGAAAAGTAGCCTTGGAGATGCCAGGAGGGGCATGAGTAATACCCCAATCTAAATTACAGAAGGTTTGGCCCGGACTGGAGGGTTGGGGTCTGAATGCTCTGGAAATAGATTGGGGGAAAATAAATAAGCATATCAACTGGGTAAGCCCCAAACCATCAAAAGATTACAAAAGGCTTTGTTCCCAAATATGCTGATACACCTCCTGCCTGAAAGGTCAGTCGAACCCTGCACTCAGTATTTTGACAACATGTCCCCACCCAGAACAGTATAAAAAGCCAAGCAATACTCCAGGTCCTTGTCTCAGCGCTTGGCATCTAACTTGGTGTCCGTGGGCTGATGACCCTTTCTGGAGCTCCTCCATAGGGAGTTCTGCAACACAACAAGGGGCACCTTTCCCGGGTACGGACCCCCGGGCCCCCACCTGTATCAACCTCTCCAAACCAACGCTCGCCACTGTGATCTGCAGGACACGTAAGAAACATATTTTATATGCTAGGCAGGCCAGGCTAGGATCTATCTAAGAACTGTTGCATTGGGTTCATGCTGTACCTGATTGTGTGAGCAGGATAATAAAACAGTGTTGTACCCAATTAAAAACGTCTAATTTGTGGTGTGGGGGTGACAAAGATCCCGATTGGGGAATTGTGCTTGGGAGGGAAATTACTGGATTTTAAATCCTAACAATGTAATACATTCATTTAGAAAAAGCAATAAACGTCTGGCTCTTTAGTGAAAGGTGGCAAATTCTCAGAATCAAATAAAAACCTAGAAGGGACAATTGGGTCCCTTAGCTTGGGAATTGTCCTTCTGTAGCTTCAGAGGGAGGTTATTTGGATGGTGGGAGTGTTCTCCCCACGGCCAGCAGGAGGCAGCACAGACTTTCAACTGGGCATGTGCAGGGAGAGCATGCCCCTCATCCCCAGGTGTGACACAGTCGATGGATCAAGGACATCTGAAAAGAGAAAATAAACATCCTCTCCAAACTAGGGGTATAACAGGAAAACTGTCCCCAACATGACAAATAGAACACAGAGGTCCCCCGATAATTCTGGGAAAACCAAGACCAGGGAAGTTGTAAAGCCAACCGAAAAACCCATGGGAGGGCCGAATAACCAATCATTTCAGAGGCTACAAAAGGACAATTCCCAAGGTAAGGGACCCAATTGTCCTTTCTATAGCGTCTTCGTCCAGTTATTTGGACACTGGGAGGTAACAAAGCAGTACCCCCAATTCAAAACAGGGAGGGAAAGAGTGGGTGGCAACTGAACCTGCACTTCCCACAAGGAAGGAACTGACACATACTAATCTAGCACTCTCTGCAAAACCCACCAGCCGAAGGCGGCCTCGGTGAAATCCAGAAGGTCAATTTTATAGTGTTTGGTGAAAATACGGGGGCTCTTCCACGTGGCCACCCTACAAATTTCACCAAAAGGGCCCCTTCCCCCGAAAGCCCAATTTGCTGCAGCACCTCTAGTAGAGTGGGCCAGAACCCTCGTCAATGGTAAAAGCCCAGCAGCTCTATAAGCATCCATTATGCAGGATGAGATCTATTTGGAAATTATCATCTTAGACGCCTTCCTCCGCCTGGAACAGGGGTGGTATCAGACCAAGAGTCTCGAAGTCCGTCGAAACGACTCCATACAAACCAGGTAGATCTTGAGCGCCCGATGAAGATCCAGAGTATGCCACAATTTCTCTAAATGGTGCTGGGGACGAGGGCAAAAAGAAGGGAGAATAATCTTCTGCCCCCAGGTGGAAACTGGAGTTAACCTTGGGCACAAAAGAAGGATTCAGACATAGGATGACTGAGTCCCTACAAATGGAACACAGGGCCGGATCCATGGAGAGTGCCCCTATTTCTGAAACCATCTTAGTTCACATAATGACAATGAGAAAGGTGACCTTAATAGAGAGAAAGTACAAGGAAACCTCCCTGCAGGGTTGAAAGGGGGATCCATAAGAGTCTTCAGGACTACATTAAGGTTCCACGAAGGAAACCTATGTGCAACCAGGGGGGAGATTTGTCTGGCAGTCCCTAGGAACTGTTTGATGTGCTGATGCGCCGAAAGGCATACTCCCCCCCTGCGTCCCCAGGGTACTATCCAAAGCAGCTAGCTGCCTAAACAAACTATTGGGACGCAAATGTCTGTCCAGGCCTTCCTGTAAAAACTGAAGGACCTGAGTAACTAAAGGGAAGCGGGGAGGCACCTGATTAGCCCAACACCAAGTAACAACACCCCACCCCACACCCCAGGTACACTGATATATGTGTATAGTGAACTTGCGTCTAGACGCCAGAAGGGTCTTAATTACTTTCTCCCAGTATACCAGATCACTTAGGGCCTGGGCCTCAACAGCTAGATACTCAGTTTCAAGAACCCCAACAGCTCACAGAGCAGAGGCCTCTGAGACAGCAGATCCGGGTCAAGTTACACCCTCTTCCTGGCTGACAGATTCACTAGGTTTGTGAACCACCATTTTCAAGGCCAATGAGGGGCCACTAGGATCACGGTGGCTCGTTCCATCCTGCATTTGTGTATAGTCTGGCTTATGAGGGGAAATGGGGGAAAGGCGTATAGGAGACCGCGGGCCACCGGTGACTGAGAGAGTCTTGTGCCTTTGCCTCGAGATGGCGCCCCCTCGTAATGAATCGGTCCATCTTGGCATTTGACGGAGAAGCAAAGAGGTCCAGAATCAGCTGACCGAAACTCTGTGCTATCAGTTGGAAGGCGGACTCACTGAGAGACCATTCCCCCGGATCCACAGTCTTCCGGCTCAGCCAGCCTGCTTGCACATTGTCCACGCCCTGAATGTGAAGTGCTACCAGGGAGAGGATGCACCACTCCGCCCATTCCAGAAGCCTTGTCACCTCTGCCAGCAGGACTCAAGATCTTGAACCCCCTTGGTTGTTCACGTAAGCAAGAACGGTTGTGTTGTCCGTGAAAAACAGGACATGGCGTCCGATTATTAAGGGTGTGAAGTGTTGTAGCGCGAGATGGCCTGCCTTGAGTTCCAGCCAATTTATGCTGTGGGTCAAATCTGCTGCAGACCAGGTGCCCTGCGCCACACCACTGTCAAGACGGGCCCTCCAGCCCAGTAAGCTGGCATCCGTGGTTATCACCAATCTGATGGAATCCATCAGTGGAACCTCTGGTATGAATCGGTGGAATTCCTCCCACCACTTGAAGGAATCCAGGGTTTTCTGGTCCACGGGTACGCTCACCCGGGTCTTGGTGATGATTTGTGCCTGCCACAGGCAAAGAAGATGCTGGAGGGGTCGAGAATAAAAATGCACCCACTGCAGGTGTCTGAAGCAGGACACTATCAGCCCCTGGAGATACGTTAACTACAGTAGCAAGTGACGGCGCCGTGAATGTATGGCAGCGATGAGCTTCCTGATTTTGTCTTGTCATTGACGGGGAATAAATATTCTGTCCTGGAATGTTTTGATAATCACCCCCAGGTGTTCCAGACATTGTGTCGGACCAAGATGACTTTTGTCCCTGTTGATCAGAAAGCCATGGAACTCAAGATAGTAAATGGTTTGTTGCACATGGAGTAGAGCCAACTCCTCGGAGGGGGCACAGATGAGCAGGTCATCGAGGTATGGAAAAACCACTATGCCTTGCAGGTGAAGGTTTGCTATCAAGGGAATAAGCACCTTGGTGAATGTCCATTGTGAAGACCCGAGGCCAAAGGGGAGGGCTCGATACTGTCAATGGCGTCCTGCATAACAGAAGCGAAGCCACTTCCTGTGGGCTTGTAGAATGGGGACTTGAAGGTAAGCATCCTTCAAGTCCAAAGATGCTAGACAGTTGTGTGGAGAGAGAGAAAGACAAATTGATGCCAGTGTTTCCATTTTGAACTTTGGTGATCTCACCACCCTGTTCAAGCACTTCAGGTCTAGAACCACTCTCCATGTCCCTTTCTTTTTCTGTACTAGGAAGAGGATGGAATAGAGAGCTCTTCCCTTTTCTAGCGAGGGAACCTGTTCTATTGCCCCAATCTCCAGTAACCTTTGAATTTCTTGGGTCATGGAGGAATGTTTGATCAGGTCGTGTGAGCATCAGGATACTCGAAAGCACTCCCTCGGGGTGTACCTGAGGTCTATTGAGTATCCCCTGGTGACCGTCTCTCTTACCCAGCTGTCTACCGTCGTCTGTCTCCACCTGTCTGAGAAGAGTTGCATACATCCACCAAGAGGTGTGGAGGGCAGGCAACAGCCAGCAACAGTCAACAGTCAGGAATCCTGCTTCTGGGTGGGAGACCCCGATCTTTAGGAGTGTTTCTTCTCCTTATTTGAAGCCTTAGCGAGGGCTTTGTCAAGGGCAGAGCCAAAAAGTTTCTCTCCTTTAAAGGGACCATTTACCAAGAAGTTCTTAGTGTGTGTGTCTGCTTGCCAAGAGCGGAGCCAGAGTCTGTGCCTGGCAGCAACGTTGGCCGCCATGCCCTTAGCTGCCCAGGTGACTGCATCCATAGAGGAATCAATTCAAAAAGCATGCGCCAGGGTAATATTATTGGCAAGTTTACATGACAGACTCAGAGATCCTGTTCTTTACCTATCTTAAACCATCGCATGATAGTTCTAGACACGTAGAAGGCTGTGGTAGCCATACACAGTATGTTAGCTAGGGCCTCATAACTCTTTCCAAGACTGATCTCCACCCCTTTATCAGTTGCGTCTTTAGGTAGCAGATATCCCTCTGATGGGAATATGGATTGATGTGCTAGAGAGGTAGTAGCTGCATCAACGTGTGGCACCTTGAAGAGATTATCACTGTGTTTATTAAAGTCATACACAGACTCCTGTACCCTGGAAAGTTTAGAGGGCTTAGTGGGTTGTTTCCACTGTGCTCTAATTATTTTTTCAATTGCCCTATCCAGGGTTATGCCTCATGAAGTATTGGACAAACGGGGAATATATTCTGTCAGAGTCTTCCTCCTCCGAAGAGGATTCAGATTCCTCCTTCTTTGGGGTCTTTGGTGTAATTCTCAGGACCCTTTCCGCCCTTTTAAGGAGTTTAGAACCATGGTCAGAGGGTAGCTCCCTGCCTAATTCTTAAGAGCCTCATGTAAGAATCGCCTCCAGATCGGGGGGATCCTTTTCAGAGCACTGAGAGGAGCTGTCCTCCATAGAGGTATCCCAATACCTACAAAGGGCACTGGAGGGCCTGTTTCTCCTCCTCCTCCTGAGGTGGGGGAGTTGAGTCCAAGTCTTCCACAGGGGGAAGCTCACCCTCTTCCATGCAATTCCTCTCTAGCTCCTCCGCCTCATAGGAGGAATCCACGAGATCCCTAACCGAGGGTTTTTGTGGGGTTCTAGGGGCCTTCCGGATGGAGAGGTGTTTTCCCTTCCACACTGGTTTTAATGCCCCTTTAAAAGACCTTTTAGAGAGTCCTAGCATTTGGGGTGGCGGACCCGTTTGCAAGGGGAGGAGGTCTTAGATTGATTTCCCTCTATCCTAGCCAGAGCTAACATAACTTGCTATCTAATTGGAGTTGCTGGACTGGATCTGGCATAGGGGTCGCTCTTACTGTGTGATGGGAGGCGCAGGAGGTCTCCGCCTCGTCTTCATCCTCGGATCTCTGAGAGGCTCTGTCCCCCTCCTAGGAACAGGCCTCGGTGCGGATCTCCTCCTGGGTGGCAGTCGCCACAGTTTCAGTTTCTGTTCCTGCACTGCAAGCCGCGGCCTGGCAGGCGGCAGCTCTGCGGGTTTTGGCTGTTTCAGCCATGGCGCAGGTTCCCCCATGTGAGAACCTTGGGGCCAACCCCCACATCTGCTTTGCCTAAGTCCGTACCCTGGGACCGGAACCGGGGGAGGGGGGTTAATAGGAGGCGTCCATGCCGCTGTTGTTGGCGCCCTGAGGCACTGTAGAAGAGTCAGGGAAGAGTACCCGCAAACAATCCATTAACTACACCCCTATTTGGGACCAAAAAAAGTCCGTCTGGGTGCAGGGCACTGACACTGCACTCCTATCTGCACCAGAAACAGATTTTCAACTGGGGATGAGGGGTGTGCTCTCCCTGCACATGCCCAGTTGAAAGTCTGTGCTGCCTCCTGCTGGCCATGGGGAAAACATTCCCAGCATCCGAATAACCGGACAAAGAAGCTATAGAATGTACAAGCATCTTGGTTTATGTAGTAAGAGATAACCTTAGAATTACTAATTAATATATTCTTAATATATATTTATTAAGTATAAATTTATTAAACAAATATATATCTTAATTTAAACATCTGTCTCTATCACTGTAAAATCTGACAAACAACTAGATTATATGCAACCTCTCCCACCTTCATGTCATGTTTGCTACAAAAATATTTGACACACAGCAGGCAAAGGGGTTAAGAAGATACCTTTTATTGGACTAATTTCTGTTGGTGAGTATGTGTAAAGCTTACATACTGTCACCAACAAAACTTGGTCTAATAAAAGGTATCATTTTAATTACTTTGTATCCCATCTCTTCCATATGTGAGACCAATACCAGAACCGCTCTCCCTCCCCTCTAAAAAAAGAGATTCATTTCAACTTGGTAAATTGGTGGTATTTATTTGATCATCACAGAACAGCTTTTGTATTGAAATTGTTACAGGGATGAGGAACAACTAAAATTATCATGAAATATGCCGACCCTGAGCCCTTAGGATAGGGCAGTATAAAAATTTAAATAATAAGTAAAATAAATAAATATGCCTGATAAAGCAATATTTTTGTTAATATAGACTAGGGTTTGTTTATATAGACTAGGGCTGAAACGAGATCTTGCAAAAGCAAGAAATCTTGTTGAAATCCCAGTGCTCAGTTTGTCTTAGGATGAACCAAGGTATTTTTGCCGAGTTCTCAGTGAGAAAATAATAAATAAATAGATAAATAAATAAATAAATAAATAAACAAACTGTGCATGCGCAAAATGGCCACCACTCTTAACCAAAATGGCGACAAGACCTCAGTCCTGGTGTCTCACATATTTAGCCACTCATTTCACCCCTAATATAGACATAATGACATATTAAAAGTCACTACTCTTCACTTTGCTTAGCATATGCTAGAATTTAATCTGGGAAACATTTTAGTGATAATGAACTGCTTTATCTTAGACAATTTATCCCCTTTCAAAAACATGTGCAATAGGTGCCTTTTTGTCACTCTCTCTCTCCGTGATAACTTTCACTTTACTTGACTTCTGAATCCATACTTCCATCTTCAGGACAGAGAGAGAACATGGTTGCCATTTTCGTCTAAAACTTAAGAGATGGAGAGAAAACAGTTCAAGTAATATCCTAGGACCAACTGTAATTGGTGAGATTATGCAAGCTTTTTAACCACACAGGGCCCTTCCTCATTGTTATATTATTTGATTCCAAAAAATTACATATTTTGTCTAAAGTTACAGAAAATTGATAATTTTACATTGTACTATTTGAGAAATAAGTAGTGCTTCTGCACTTAAACTGTTGCATTCTCTCTCTCTCACACACACGGCAGACTGACGTAGTTAATATTACATGTGCAGCCTAAAAGGTGACATTTCCTAAAGCTTGAGTGCTGAGCCATTCAGTCATAAAATTTTTTTAAATTTTGGTTTGCTTTTTAATGGACTCTGTCATAGATGACTGTTTATATTTCATTTTTACTTTATTTAAATACCATAATGCTTATGAGTGATGTGATAGCAATAAATAACTTTGGTTTGAGGGGAAATGAATTGTAACTCAACCTTCAATTGTACATCAACCTTTTTTGATAGAGCTTCCACTAATGGTTTACTTTCCCTTGGGTTTCCTCTGAATAGAAGTACTTGGAAAAGCTTTCCCACTCTGTGTTATTGTTTGCCTTTGTGGTCTGACCACTTACACAATTGACATAGTCTCATGAGAATGTGTATGTTATTTCAATCAATTTATTCCAATAAATGTGGATAACTTCTGTTTCCAATTAAAAGGGTTTCCCTTCCTCGTCTGCCAACACTTAATGAATATGTTTTCCAAATAGCGTACTGTAATGTCTTGGGGTTTAAATACATGGATAAAAATGTAAATTACTCTGATGTGAAGCACTTACCAGCAACAGCATTTCTTGTCATTCATTTTGCAGCAAAAGGGATATATTTTTTATTTGTCCCTGTTGGCAGTAAGAAGAATTTGGAAGCATGAACCTCTGTCCATGTTTCATGGATTGGCAAGATTAGACTGCTTTCATGTTTATTATTAATTACTATGATTATTTATATTTTATTTAGTGCCAGCAATGTACCTGGCATTGTTCATCAGTAGTTAAAGACTGGTCCCTACCCCCTGGTCCCTACCCCAAGGGGGCTTACAATCTAGGAAAGGCAAGGGAGAGGGGAACATGGAGAGAGACAGAGAGACATACATGAAATTGAGAAGTCGCAGAGGCACCTGCTTAGCTAAGTTACATGGGAGAAGGGATGCTATGCAAAAAGACAGTATCAGTGACCACCAGTGTTGGGGAGGCAAGTAGATAGGGAAGGCCTGGCAGAAGAGGTAGATTTTTAGGAGGAATTTGAGGGTTGGGAGAGAGGAAGCAGACTAAATGCATTCAGTAAGGGGCAGCATGGGAGAAGTGGTGAAGACACTTCTGGGAGCGGGGGTGCTGGAGTGTGAAATGGTGGTGGAAGAGTCCAACGACTACATGGAGAGGAAGATGTGGGTCTTGGGAGACAGATTTTCCTTTTGGCCTAGAATCATTTTAACTACTTCAGATTTTGTAACAGACGGTGAAAACAAATGCGACCACGCCGCGGCAGCAAGCCAGACCAGCTCAGGTAAGGAAGCCGCTGCGGACGCAGTTCAGAAAGAGTTGGGTTACGGAACAAATGTTCATGTGGCTGGCAAGGTGCACAAATATGTGGCCGGCCAGCCAGCCATGCCCAGCACACGCTACCATGATGGACCCAATCCAGACGGGTGGGAACAGATGTGCTCTGGCCTGCTTTGTTTGATTGGGCAGGCAACAGCCCAGGCTGTGACCTCAGCTATTTTCTGAGGTGAGAGCCTGGGCTAGTTGTCAACACGCCCGGGGTCAGTCCAGGTGAACATCTGGCAGCCTGACAGTAAACCTGACAGTGGCCCATGGTCTAGAGTGGGCTACTGTCACATTTCTTTTTTTCCTAGAGTCATAAGAACTAAAATACATAGGGTAATGCAGTAAATAAGAGTCAGAAGAACTGAGTGGGTCAGTAGGCTGATATCAAAGGAATGCTAAAATAGGAGCATCATCAATTGTTAGGAATATAATTATGTTACTTTTACATCTTTATATATCAGTAGTACCTGAAAGACTGAAACTACCAAAACCCGAAATTACTCTGGATTCTTAGCTTCTAGACCACAGATAATAATCTCGCAGTTTCTCCATATGTTCTTGTTTCTTTAAGTAACATCTTGATCACAGCTGCAGATATCATGCAGCAAGAGAACAGAGTATGAACAAATTGAAATAACCTAGCTGTTTTATTAAGGACCCTTTTCATCTGTAGATATTCTGGACCACACCAAACCTTAATTTTTTTGAAACATAGCAATATTAGACAAATGAAGAAGGTTCTAGATTTATTTGGAAGAGAAAAAGATATGAGTGTTACTAAGAAATCCAGTTTATATTTCTTTTATAAAATCCTCCTTTACTAGATTACCTGATGGAAATGATTTGTGATAAATTGTTATTCTTCTTAACTGTCTCCTTTGGATTCCTGGCCAGTAAGATATAATTTTAATATAAGTAAAATTAAACTATGTACATTTAATTATTTTTATTATGGATGATTCCGTATTTTAGAAATCTGTTTTATACTGTAGCATATTGCAAGTGTACTGTGATACGTTGAATGTAATGTGTGTATTGTAACAGTGCAAACAAGACCGTAAAAGACTATTATTAATCATTTTGAAGTTCTGTGACAGCCAGGGGTGGCTAAGAGGTGATCATGGTGTGGAGAGAGGGACCAGCCCCTCAGGAAATTGCCTCTGGAAAAGAAAACAGGACCAGTGCCTCAGGTAGTGTCTCTTCAGAGAAGATAGCCTAGAAGAGATCCTCCAGCATAGTGGGAAAGCTTCTCCCTAATAGTGCTCCTCTCCACTTCTGAGACTGGTTGCTGAGGGAGGCAGCAGGAAAGATGCTGGTACATCACCTGAAGTTGATGCCTGGATCAGGTAGATTGTATGCACCATAAGCGTGCCCCCTCCCCACGTTTTATACTCTGTCATAACAACAACAAATCTCTTCACATAAATTATCAACAAGTCATCAAACAACAGGACTACAAATCTGCTTACTGTAGCCAATGTATGCTCTTTTAAGGCCCAGAAAATTATTTTTCGAACTTACATGGGTACACAGGCTCTTTAGCAAATTCATCATGCCATTTTTGTCAACCCACAAAGAAAAGCTTGAATCGTCTTCAAAGCTAATATTTGAATATCCACCTTCCTAACTGTAATCTATCTTCTCGATGCTCAAGAGTGCATGTAGGGGAGAAGATGAGTGAAAACATTAGAAAGGCTGAGGTGTGCTGCTGTCTTTCAGTTCCTATACAAAACACACAAAGACTCTCAAATGAAATCCTTGCTTTCAAAAGGACAACTTTATCTAAAGTGCAATGTTCCCTCAATAAGATTCTAGGTCATTGACTACATAAACGAGAGTACAGGTTTTTAGCAGTGATTATCTAACAGACAGTCTTTTCCATCCTGAATAAAATAAACTACTTTGAGTGGTTTTATTATGGTACTAATTAAGAGACCTTATTGTAAATTAATCAACCAATGTTCAGTCATTTAAATCAGTTCAACAGTCTTTCAAATAGAAAAACTACAAGACAAAAATTCTTACCAGTTTTATTAGTTCCTAATTTATGACACAAAATAATTAAGCCTGAAGTTCCTTAGTGCACATTTTTATTTTAATCCATGCACTATTTTATCATTTCTCTTATTCCACAGTGTGGTACCATTAACCCTTGCCTATCTGTTGGATGGAATAACAAATATTTGTCTAATCAATACCATTCTAAAAACTATTAATTGGAGTAATGGGCAAACTTATTGGTAACCATTCCAGCTGCATTATTGTAGCTGTACTCCTTTCTTTATGTTTGGACGAGGTTGGGCTCCCCAGTTGCAGGAGATCATGGTACTCTGTAGTTGGCGTGGTCACATTAGAAAGGGGTGAGGGAACACCTTAGTCCCACCCCTTTCCTGACATAGCCCTGCTCCTTGTGACATCAAAAGCACTCAGTGGAGGGGTTGTCCGCACTGGGCCTGGACTTGCAAGAGACTGGTTTCATCAGGCTCTCCCCTGATCTTCAGAAGTCATGAAACTCCTAACCTGTTTCTTCTTCCAAGCATGGGCAAAGATAAGGGTCTTCCCCTTTCCTGCCCATGTGAGGCTCTTCAGCAGCACAGATATTTTTAATATTTTTATATTTGGTAGTATTTTAAATGGTTTTATTGTTTTTTGCTATGTTGTGCACCGCTCCAAGCTGCCAGTGTGCAGGAGGGTGCGGGATATAAGTGTTTGTATAAATAAATAAATAAATAAATAAATAAATAAGCACGCTGCAGAAACAAGGTGAGAAAAGGGAACCCTCAGAAACAGAGTCTCCTTTACTCCCATTCCTTACCTCCCTGGATCTAGGGACCTTGGGTAGACAAAAAGCAGCAGAAGGGAGGGAAAGAGAGGATGTATGAATATGTACGTGGACTAGGCCCTTGATAATACCAAGGTGGGCAGGGCAGACCTCCCCACAAGTTGTATCCCTGTACCTTGCACAAACAAGCAGGTGGCCGGCTCTGCCAGCGCACGCCATGATGGACAACCATGGCAGTAACTGAGGCACAGGCATCCCCTAGCTTGGGGCGAGTATGCTGTGCCAGAACAGATGAGTTAGCCTGCTGTGGCCTGCATGGATATCCCTTAGCCAAGGCTCTGACCTCAGAGATTATCTGGAGTTTACAGCCCAGGGTAGCCACCAACACTCTCCAGGGCAATCCCAGGCCAACATCTAGCAGCACGTGTTTTGTTTACACATGCTGGTGGAGCCCAGGCCACAGCAAGCCAAAGTCATGTCTGTTTGGTCCAATGAAGTGTTGGTGGGTGGGAGGGGCTAGGGAGGACATACTGCCTGCAGTTCCTAATAGCACTTACCCACAGTGACTTAAATAGGATTGCTTTGGACAGGCTGCAGCCATCATGCACAAGTTCTGCATGATTTCTGCATGGTTTACACACGCACCATAGTTCCTTTAACAGAGGTGCATGCAGGTTGCGCACTCGTTGCACACACATGTGTCGTGTGCACTCGTCCACAGGGCTTGGGATTGGTCCTGCTGTGGGGATTAATGCAATCTCTATTGTTTGACCTATGAATATATTGCCAAATTCTTTCACTAGTGAAAGTCCATATTATGAGGTAAAATACCAAGCTAATAAAGTGCAAATCAACTCAGTCAAACGGGTAAGCAAGACATTAGCATGTTTGATGTCTGAAAAACCTATGAAGAAACAGAAACACTATTCGAGTTTTTTTTACAAAGAAATTCATAAAAAGGCTCTCATTACATGCAAATTGAAACAGTGATACCGAATAAGCAGTCGACCACAATTACAGGCTAAAGAAACAGCAGGTAAGAAAAAATTTTCATTGATCAAAGAAAAAGAAAAAGAAAAAAAAAGTTACATAATCTAGTCATTATTCTGCATAAATTTGGCTTTCATGATTATGGAACATGATGAAGTAAAGAATACTTTTTATGTTACAGCTGAAATTATGGCCTTTTTTATATGAGATGCATCCACTCATGCCCATGCAGATTCACTGTGTAGGCATGAGTGGGAGCCCCCTGTGTGCATGCTGCATAATCCGGGTGCATGTGCACTCCCGTGACCTCCACCCATCACCCACTCACAGAGCAATTCACCAAAACAGCGGCTGCTCCGTGAGTGGGGATGCAGGACAGATTGGTGTGTGCCTGTGAGTACTGCCCCCCCCGCTCACCCACACCCACACCCATACACACACCACCCACGCTGCCTCGGCGCACACCAGTCCCCCCTACACTACGGCCCGTATAAAAAAGGCCTATGAAGGCAAAAACTGATTTTCGTATCATGGTACATAATACATACATTACTACTCTGAAATACTGTAAGAACTAGCTGATTTCCCAGAAAGCTTAGGGAAGGCAAATTCTATGGCCAATAAAAATCTTATGCAAAAGCATGCCTTGAAATTAGTCTGAGGCCAATACTTTAACTGCTGTCTGAAACAAATAAATTTACCTTGGGAAATATGCCTGTAGCCACCCTGGAGTAGCAATTAAAATATTTATTTGTTTATTTAAATTTATGCGCTGCCCTTCCCACAGAGGTTCGCAGCAGCTTATAATCCATAAAACAATGAATTCCATACAATAAAAACTTCCACCCTCATGTCAAAACACCGATCCCTCCTCCACAACCTTACCTAAAAGCCCAACTAACTCCTATGTCCGCTAGCCAAACGCTTTTACAAATAAAAAAAGTTTTACGCCACCTCTGGAAAATACTTAGGCTCCAGCAAACCTCCTGGGGAAGGGAGTTCCATAAAACTGGGGCAGCAACCAAGAATGCCCTCCTACACATCCCCATCTCACAGACAAGGGTAATAGATGGAACCTGCAAGAGGCCACTCCCAGTCAACCATAGGGGCCTCTGTGGGACATGGTAGGACAGGCAGTCTTTCAGACATATGGAACCCAGACCATTTAGGGCTTCAAAAGACAAAACCAGCACCTTGAATTGTGCCCAGAAAGCTATAGGTAGCCAGTGCAGACTTTGGAGCACTGGTGCGGTGCCTTGCCCTAAAAGGAGGCAAGCTGCCGCATTCTGCACCAGCTGCAGCTTCCAAACAGTAATCAAGGGTAGCCCCATGTAGAGCGCATTGCAGTAATCTAGCCTTGAGGTGATGTAAGCATGGATGACAGTGGCCATATCCAAGTCAGAGAGAAAAAGCTACAGCCTCCTCACCAGATGGAGTTGGTAAAAAGTGCTCCTGGCCATCGCCGTCACCTGAAGTTCCAGATACAGCAAGGGATCCAAAAGCACCCCAAGGCTGACTGACCAGAGCCCATCAATAAGGCTGCATTCACATCTGCTGTGGTGAGACCCGCGAGGGAAGATGTGGCAGCGGGGAGGAGCCGGAGAACAGAAGAAGAGTCGGTGCGAACGGAGATGTGCTGCAGCTTCTCTCGCACATGTTATGGAGCAAAATCCTGCTCTGATATGCACAAGGGAAGCTGCAGCACATCCCCGTTCGCATCGGCTCTTCTTCTGCTTTCCGGCTCCTCCCCGCTGCTGAGTCTTGCCTCGCGGGTCTCGCCGCCGCAGTTGTGAATGCGGCCTAACAGGTGTCCCACTCCTCTAAAATCACTAGACCGGGCATCCTTCTTCAATCCACTCTTGTTGGGATTCAGCTTCAATTGGTTCACCCTCCTCCAGTCCACGAAAGCAGCCAGAAGCAGTGGCACCGAAACTTCAGGACCTGGGTCACAAGAAAAGGAGAGGTAGAGCTGAGCTTCATCAGCATACTAATGACACCTCACCCCAACTCTCCCAATGATCTCACCCAGCGGCCTCAGATACACATTGAACAAGAGGGGGGACAGAATAGAACCCTGCAGGACACCACAGGGGAGGTTCCGGGGGGTGATGAGCAATTGCCCATCAGCACCCACTGGGACCTTCCTGACAGGAAAGAACAGAACCACTCAACATCAGTCCCATGTACACCCACCAGGTCCCGCAGTCGTGTCAACACCCCATGATCAACTGTATCAAAGACCACTGAAAAACCTAACAAGATCAACAGGGTAGAAATCCCCTTGTCCATCTCAAAATGCAGATTACCGATCAAAGCCACAAGCGCAGTCTCCACCCAGAATGAAAACCTGACTGAAATGGGTCCAGGAATTCAATAGCATCAAGATGAGCCTGGAGCTGTCTGGCAACCACCCGTTCAATAACCTTCCCTAAGAAGGGACTAGAATTTCTCTTCAAAAGGTAGAACAGTGTTTTCTGCCAAAACCTCAAATCACCTTAAATATTAACTTAAGAATGCTACAGTGGTTGTTAGTCAGAAGCAGAGAATCTTCCCCTTTAAATTATTTACATGACAGACGTAGCAGGTACAGTTTGCAATTTCATTCCACAGACCTGTTATTAGGTGTAAGATTCCAGCTATTTTAAACTACATCAAGTTAAAACTTCATAAATTAATAGCCTAACTGTGGTGAGTTTGGTTTGGCTGCTTTGATCCCACTACAAGAGGTTTAAATGTGTATTTTATATATTTTAGAATGACAGATTCATTAAAGATATGTGGGTATGTTTCACCAGAGATGGTTAAACATCTTCAGATTTTTAGAAGTGCCTAAATGCCATACTGAATTGTTCAAGATCCAAAACAATAGGACATCAAGGTATCTGAAATGAAATTTGAGCTCATCATGGTGTTTTGTTTTGTTTTTCATGGTAAAGACTTTACTGAGGAAAATGTGAGCATTCACTCTACACTAAAGATAAATCAAAAGTTGAAGATGGAACAGACCTATAATATTACACCAGTATGTCCATCCCTCTGCAAATGCAAGATAGGGGACATATCAGATATTAAACTGTCACTATGCTTTATCTTAGCCAAAAGGCAAAGACAGATCTTATTTATTTACTTCATGAACAGTTTTGTTCTTCTTAACGCCTTTTATGAACAGTAAACCACTCTGAGCGCTGGGTCCAACTCTGGGCCAATGATAAGAAAATATGCTGGTTCTTGAAGTAGGAAATTTTTGAAATCCGGTTTAGTTCAGGTGTACAAATATAAAAGGAGAAGACTCTGGTGCAATAAAGAAAGTCACGGGGTCATTAAGGCAGCATGGGGCACGGGACAGGTCCTGGGCCTGGCCGAGAGCCGCACTTGAATTGTCTGAGAACCATATGTCGTTCCCAAGCCACAGTTTGGACCTCACCCCACCTTAGTTTTAAAAGGATTATATTCATAAATGAAAGAACAAGTACGTCTTTTACAAAGCCACTTGAAAGAGAAAAATATCACACAGACATACAGACTTTTAAAGAGGTATCTAAGTCAGCTAGTGTCTTCCACAGTAATCTTTGTGCATACTTTCATAATGTAGTTGCCGACTAAAATTCAGGAACACTCATGACTAGCATAATTCTAAACATGCACCTGCTTCTACAACGAAAACCATGTACCTACATAATCTAAGGATTTTTCATTGCAGATGACTGATATCCTGCATTTTATTTCTTCCTATGATGTTACGAGTACAATGTCATCCAAATGGAAAGAAATATATTTGCATATTTTGAAGGCCTTGGGGAGTAACTGATATTGAAAAATAATGAACACATGCAAACTTTTTTTTTTAACATAGTTCAAATGACATTTCAGCTTTGAAGCTGTGGACTCTAACCCATTTGCAACCATTCGGTTCTGTGGCTATTTATGGAATGTTACCTCTGAGGCTTTACTTCCCTGTACTGTATGTATCATTTCTTACCTATTTTTAACGTTATAATTTTATTTTTTCAACTTTCACTGACTTCAAAGGGTCCAAGCGTGTGTTTAAAGTTAAAACCACACGTGTAACTGGGTCTCAGAATATAAAAACAGGATTTTTCTATATAATGATTAAAAACAAAAAACACAACAAAAACACCATACACAAAGCAGTCTCTATGAATACTCATCTAAAAAATAGTTTAATGAAGAGATGGTGGATAAATACTATAACTTAAAATGTCAGATGTATTAACTTTTAAAATAATTCATGTTATTACAAGGAAGCCCCATCTTCTCAGTAGTAGACTGCAGAGGTCTACACTGGCATCAAAGAGCAAGCATTTGCCAGTAATTGGGTCTCACTGCTATTTGAGATAAGGCAGTTTCACCAATGCTTATTATAGGAAAAAAGGGCTTGATTCTGCAAATGGTTCCACACAGA
Source organism: Sphenodon punctatus (assembly GCA_003113815.1). Classification (NCBI taxonomy): domain Eukaryota; kingdom Metazoa; phylum Chordata; class Lepidosauria; order Sphenodontia; family Sphenodontidae; genus Sphenodon; species Sphenodon punctatus. The sequence continues at coordinate 1,102,978 of QEPC01001413.1, forward strand.
CATTTCAATACACCTGGCTTGGCTTCCTATTGAAGAGGTGAGCTGTAGAGATGTACCCTAGGGTTACCATATGTCACTACTTTTAATGGATACGCCTGATTTCATAATGCCACCGGTCCATTTTGTCCCTTATTTTTGATATTTTGACCTGGCAAACCCAGTGCACTCAGACACATCTGCAGCATCTGCCTCTATGGTTGTATCTACACTATGTTGTGCAACGGTTTGGATACTTGCCCCTCCTCTCCGCCAAGTATGAATATGATGCAGTACAGTTGCTACAACTGACATGCATGGTGAGTTGCTCTAACTTAAATAGGAGCAACTCGTCATACCGTAAGGAACATTTGTGTCACATGATGGCAGTGAGGCATGCAGACAATGGGTGTTTTTAAATGAGCAAGACTTGGCAGGGAGTTTGTGGCCACTAAGTGGCACAACTGTGAAGCAGCAATGCATCATTTAATTTATTTATTTATATTTATATGCCGCCCCCCCATGCCTACGGCATCTCGCAGCAGCTTCCAACATAATATAAAAACAATTTTTAAACATAAAAAATCTACTATATAATAATTAAAACAAATTTAAAAATTAACCCATCCCCCCCACCCTCCCCTCCAAAGGTCTGGGTGAACAGCCACGTCTTACAGATGCGTCAAAAGGCCAACAGGCCCGGGGCAAGGCGAGTGGGGAGGGATTCTAATGGGTGGTCCCACCACAGCCATGCAGGCAGTCTCCATGCATTCCCACTACTATGGACTGGCCCTGCAAACAACTCATGAGCAGTCATTCCAGTGCCCAGCAACACCCTCCACCCCTAACCCCCACCCAACTGCTCACCCTCTGCCATGACACACAGCCATGGACACGCATGTTTTCAGAGAAAAAAGGGAAGGAACCATATACTGGATTTATTCCAAGGACACATCCACTATGAGTTCATGGTGGGAGAGGACGGGGAGAACTGTGCTGTTGGCCTGGAGCTGCAGAGGATAGCTGCCCTGCTTGTGTGACTCTCTGCACAGTAGACCTTATCGGTGCGTCAGAGGGATACCCTGCTGGACTGTGTTTCAAGTTTTTTTTGCTTCTCTGACTGTCAAGGATTGCTATTGAGCTTTCATTGGCTGAGCGATGATTGGCGCTTTACCTGGGGGCTCAAAAGGCGGACCGCCCTTGGCATGCGTGCCTAAGGGCTACACGCAGCCTTAGGCACCGGCGGGCACGTGGGCACCTAATTATGTTTCCACCTTTATATTTTTTTATTCCTCCCTGGTATGCCCCCTTGGTGTTAATCGGGGTTATAAGTTTCAGGAAGTGACGCCAGCTGATGCGGTGGATGTCCTGGGGTCTGTTAGAGCCACAAGTTGTGAATTAGATCCATGCCCGTCTTGGTTGGTGAAAGCCTCCAAGGAGACGTTGGGGACGGTACTGGCGAGGGTGGTCAACACATCGCTCCAGCAAGGGAGGCTGTCACCCAGTCTCAAGGAGGCTGTGGTACGCCCCCTTCTGAAGAAGTCATCTCTGGATGTGGGTGCACTCGCCAGCTACCGCCCTGTCTCTAATTTTCCCTTTTGGGGGAAGGTTATTGAACGGGCAGTGGCACTGCAGCTCCAGGCGCATCTGGATAGTATCAGTTTCCTTGACCCTTTTCAGTCTGGGTTCCACCCCGGCTATGGTACTGAGATGGCGATGGTGGCCTTGGTGGACAATATCCACCGGAAGATGGACGCAGGATGTTCAACATTACTGATCCTGCTAGATCTCTCGTCCACTTTTGACACCGTGGACCATGGGCGGCTGTTGAGACGGCTGCGAGACCTGGGGGTCTGGACGGGACCGTCCTCGGGTGATTCCGCTCATTCCTCTCGGGAAGAAGCCAGAGGGTGGTGTTGGGGGCTGAAACATCAAGCCCCCGGACCTGGAACTGCGGCGTTCCGCAGGGTTTGATTCTGTCTCCGTTATTAATTAATGTATATACGCAGCCCCTGGGGGAGATCGTGAGAGGGTTCGGGGTGCATTGTCACCAATATGCTGATGATACTCAGCTGTACCTCTCGTTTTCGACTGACCCAGGTCCTGCTGTCTCAATACTTTCCCCATGTTTGGAGGCCGTGGCGAATTGGATGCGGCAGAGCAGACTGAAACTTAATCCTGGTAACAAGGAGGTACTAGTGGTGGGAAGGGCGAGGGGGGTCCTGGCTCCTCCGGGGGGGGGGGCTGCCCTCCTGTAGCCCAGCAGGTTCGGAGTCTGGCGGTGCTGTTGGATTCGGACCTCCATCTGGATCGGCAGATGGAGGCGGTGGCTAAAGCCGCCTTCCGCCAGCTGTATCTAGTACGGAGGCTCCATCCATACATCTCCAGGCCCGACCTGGCCACTTTCATCCATTCCTTCATCAACTCGAGGCTGGACTACTGCAACGCGCTCTACATGGGGCTTCCCCTGTTTCTGGTCTGGAGGATGAAGCTAGTGCAGAATGCGGTGGCCCGTCTCCTTACAGGGACGGGTTGGCGGGAGCACATAACACCTGTGCTCCGCACTTTGCACTGGTTGCCTATAGCATACCAGGGCAGATTCAAGGTGTTAGTTTTGATCTATAAAGCCCTACACAGTCTCAGCCCCTCATACCTCAGGGACCGCCTCGCCCTCCGCGTCTCAGAGCAATCCCTGCGGTCTACCAGGGGTGCCTTCCTGGAGGTCCCCCGTGTTAGGCGCGGGGTCCACAATGGAATGGGCGTTCTCGGTGGCTGGACCGTGACTCTGGAATTCTCTTTGCTTAGAAGAAAATGTAATTGATCTTAAGGAGATGGAAATGGAAATAGGAACTGTGAACACAAACAAACAAAATTCTTCCTGAGTCCATTAATAGGGCTCCTATTTTGTTCCCACAACAGAAAATGTCCTTGTTATCAAACCAGAAGGTAATTCTGGACCGTATAGAAGGTCTTTATGACCTACTGGGAAAATATGCAAGTAGGCCAGAGCGGTTGGCTCCTGCCGAAGGGAATTTAGGTCATGAGAATTCTGTTGGTAGGAACTCAAGACCTTTGCCCTCGCCTATTTCCATGCCAGCACCTTCAGAAATTTCCCCTAGTAAAGTAGTGTTCCCTGCTGTTTTGGAAAATGATGCCCCTATATCAATGGAGAGGTCCGTTAATTCTCTTAATGTTGAGCAGGTTTCTATGGTAGCACAGTCTGTTGTTGAGCACGCTGGCCCAGTATTAGAAGTGTCAAATTTCAAGGGAAATGCTCTGCGGGGGGGTCTGTAACAAGTGAGGGTTCATTTGTTCTAGCACCCTTATCACCTAAGGTCCATCAAGATGCTCATCATGATTCTTTGTTAGGGACTAAGTTAGTACTGGGGAAGGACGAGAGGGTTGACCTAGAGAATAGTACTTTATGTACTCAAGATTTCTCTCCTACTTGACAGCCCTTTGGCTGTACGCATCCCTTCAAAATTCTAATATCTAGTTGGAATATTGCAGGATGGAGACTGTGTATAGCCGATCTGGACTTTATTGCTTTTTTGAAGATTTATGATATAATTTTGTTACAAGAAACCTGGATGTGTACTGAGATTCAGTGTCAAGGTTACGAGGTTTTTAGTATCACTGCAACATCTGTTAGTATAAAGGGAAGACGTAGTGGAGGCCTGGTCTTCCTGATAGCCACAGAGTCTCATCCGAAAGTACAGCTAATTAGCGTGTATCACACACTTTGCCATTTGCCATTGCATTTTTAGAAGTGGTTTTGAATTATTAATAGGAAATGTTTATGTTCCCCCTGTAAACTCTGCTTATTATAATAATGAAATATGGCCAGTCATTCTTTCTCAGGCTCATAAAGCCTTTAGGAAGCTTCCAACAGCTAATTTCCTGCTAGGTGGTGATATGAATGCTAGGTTAGGGGCCCCTATCAACAAGATCCTAAATACGGACTATGATGATTGTATAGTACCTTCTTTCAATAACATTCATTCTTCTATGGACAATGTTACTAATTCTAGAGCCCCTATAGTTAATCATCTCCTCGAGGAGTTAAATTTAATGGTACTGAATGGGCGTTTGCCCAGTGATTTGGAGGGACACTTTAACTTACTTTTCAGCGCAAGGCACAAGCGTTGTTGATTATTTCATGGTATCTGTCCCTCTGCTCTTTTGCATGTTGGAATTGAGAATTGTCTCTAGAACAGAGTCTGATCATATACCTTTAGTCTTGTATTTTTTTGATCCTTTGGCACACAGATCGCTCTCCCAAAAGGCATCTCCTAGGGAGATCTCAGGTAATTCCTGTGTAGTTTCAAAAAAATGATCCCCGTGCACTGAAAAAGCTTTACTTGATTTGATTAAGCAAAAATCACTTGTCACCCTATGTAACCAATTTAATGATATGAGTGGGGATACTCTCTCAGTCTATGAAAATCTAATGGAACATTTATCATCTATATTGGTTACCATTCAAGTCTCTAGCTTTAAAACCCTATGTGGCCAGTGGTTTGATAGGGACTGTCAACTTTTGAAGAGAAGGCTTCACAGGAGCCTTTGGCAGATGAGACATATTCCATCTAGAGTAAATCGAGAATTGGTGGTAGCTGATAGGAAGCTTTATAGGTATGTTCTATTAAAGAAAAAGAAGGGATTTTGTTGGAAAAATTGGGAACATCTGTTGCAAGCAGCAAATCAGAATGACCCAAAGAAATTCTGGCAATTTATAAAAAAAGCCAGACTCAGCAGGGGGGGGAGGGTGTCAGTTTAGAGTTCTTACGATTTCTGTATCTAGTTGGGAACATTTTGAAGTTCTTTTTGGACAGTCTAGTAATCCCAGTTTTGAACTTCCTCTTCATCCTTTAGATAGGTTGCAAGGATGGCCGCCGGTCGAGAAATCTGAAATATTAAGTCTGATATCTCAACTAAAAAGTGGAAAGGCATCTGGTTGCGACTCTATTCCATCAGAAATGCTTAAGAGTGACCCGTCCGGGTGGTCAAATGTCTTAGCACCATTGTTTACTTTTATTAATGCAGCAGGTGAATTCCCTCGTCAATGACTTAATAGTTTGATAATCCCTATTTTCAAGAAAGGTGACCCAGCCTTACCAATTAATTATAGACCCATAAGCTTGCTTAGTGTTATTGGTAAAATGTATGCCAAATTTTTATTGATTAAATTTCAGACCCAGCTGGATGACCATCAAATTAAAGAACCTGAACAAGCTGGTTTTCATTCTGGATGCTCCACAGCGGATCATGCCTTTATACTTAAACAGCTGTGTAGTAACTATTCACACAAACAGACTAACTCATCTCTATACTTATGTTTTATTGATCTCAGACAAACTTTTGATACCGTTTGCCGTGATCGGCTATGGCAGAAGCTGAGCCTTCCTTCTATAGATCTACGTCTCCTGTATCTAATAGTTAAAATGCACCAAAATAATACTCTGCAAGTCCGCTACACTTCTAAGCAAGCTTTCACTAGGAAAATTCCAGTACATCAAGGAGTCCGCCAGGGTTGTATCCTGGCACCTGCCTTGTTTAATTTTTATATAAACAACATTGTGGCTTCCCTTGCACCAATGGATTTACACCGTCCTAAACTAGGAGCTCGCAGAATTTCTGTGTTATTGTATGCAGATGACGCAGTTATTTTATCGCAAACGCTCATTGGACTCCGAAGGAGTATGTCCAGATTTAACATATTTTGCCATGAGGAAAGACTGACAAAAAATTATTCTAAAACTAAAATAATGGTAGTGTGTCGATCTCAGAAAATTTTGCACTGGCAAATCGATAGTAATTCAATAGAGCAGGTCCGGACTTACAAATATTTAGGTGTCACCTTTTCAGATACTTGTAGCTGGTGTGTTCATTATTCTTTAGCCCTGGAATTGGCACAAACAACTGCAAATACTATTCAGAGTTATTTCTTTAATCAAGGCGGAAAATTAGTCTCCCCTGCTCTACGTTTGTTTAGAGCTAAGGTTCTCCTCCAATTATTATATGCGGTTGAAATTTGGGGGTTTCAGTATAGAGACAAATTAGAGAGTATCCAAAATTGGTTCCTTCGGTTTTTTTTGGGATTTCCCAAAGGCATTCCCTAGGCTATTTTACATGCATAGACCTTGCTACCCTCTATCAAAGCTAAAGCTCTATATATAATAATTAAATTTGGTTGAGACTGAATCTGTTTCCTCCAGAGTCAAACTCTTTGTTTTCATCATTAGTGAATTCTGGAATAAGAGATAATTAGAGAGTAAGACAGAGGAAAAAGTTGCCAAGTTGGGTTTGTCCAAATGCCTTTTGGCTCCACTAGGCCTTAAAGCAGCTGGTGAGGTTATAAGAAAGAGGATAGCGGACCATGAAATTCATATTAGTAAATCAAAAGGTGGCTCTACTTTATTCTGAGATTCTATTGTATTCCACATCTAATCATTACTTATTTGTATGGATTGACTCAGGCAAGCTTTAACTCTTTGCAGAAGCTTCCCCTCCGCTATCTCAGAGGGTCACTATAATAAGGTACCATGGGAGCGTAGATATTGTACTCATTGCTCGTGTTGTCAGCCGGAAACAATTAAGTATGTTTTCTTTTATTGCCCTCTCTATACCGAAATTTGGGAGAAATACTTAGCATCTTACATGAAAGATCATCATGAATGGCAATACGATACCCTTTTAAAAACACTTTTATCAGGTATCGATTCTGATCGCTCAAAGCGATTTGCTAGGTTTTGTTTCTTAGCTTTGTGCCTTAAGCGAGCTGCACTGAATCGGCAAGAGCATGCATTGTAATTTCTATCAATATGGAATGTGATTTTGTTTTTTTGAAATTTTTATTTATCCATTTAAATTTATTTCTATTGTAAAGACCTATGTGGTCGATCAATAAACTTTTGAACTGAACTGAGAACAGAAACTATGGGTTCATGGAAAAAAATCCATGGGAAAATGTTCCCCACCTCTGAACTAAAGAATCAACAACTGATAATTACTACCCATCCATACTTATGAATAACCATAGTTAATAGCTACTAAGCAGGTACCATGTATAGGGTTCAGCACATGCTCTCATTTCCTGTGCCCGTTCTTTCAGTGCATGGGGGCGGGGGGGAGACACAATCCACAGGCCAGATCCAGGCACTAACATGGGAACAACAAAAACGAGCCGCAGGCTGGATTTGTTCCGCGTGCCAGTAGTTCTCTACCCCGTTATTTTTTAACATGGCACATCCTCTGTTGATACAAATCAGATATTTTGTTACCTTCAGAATTGTTGCAAATGAGTTCGACCATCTGTTTTTTACTGCTTTAATATAATAATTTTGCTAAGTGAAACAAAATAGGAATACAAGAAAGATTAAATGTTTTCATGGTGCAGTGGGGAATGGAATGCTAGTAGCTATGACATAGTATTAGAAACTGTGGCAGGAAGGAATAAGCCCTACAAAAGACTTAAAGAAATATCAGCGAACAGGGGCATAGCTACCATGGACTGAGGGGGTTCAGTTGAGCACAGGCCCCAGACTCGGCGGGGGAGGGCTTTGCAAATGACCCAAGTGAGGCTAGGAAATTTTTAGAGAGTGAGACACAGGGCCATAACGGAGACATAATCCTGTTCCCACCACACCCTTGCTATGCCACTGTCAAAGACCTCAGAAGGAGCAAAGCAGTTTCCAAAAACGTACTAGTTACTATGGCCCGAATTCTGTACCAAGATCCACAGATTTCACAGCTGAATCAGTCTTAGGTCAGTTTAAAAAACAAACAAACACAAACCATCCAGTGGCATACCACAAAATGAGCAAAACATCTCTCATACTTCAAAACTTTCTTCTGATATAAAATAGTGGAATAAATACAACTTATATTTATGTATTAAAAATCAATTGTTGATTTTAGTATAGATTAAATCAGTGGTTCTCATTTTGATCCGCCTTTTTTGTCAATAACTATTGATGGAGTCACCATCCTACCTGTCCCCCAAGCCCATAGCCTAGGCTTCATCTTTGACTCAGCCCTTTCTTTTAAACCCTACATTGACTCTGTTGCTAAATCCTGTCGCTTCTCCCTCCATAACATTGCTAAGATTCGCCCTTTTCTCTCTGTCTCGTCTGCCAAAACTCTTGTTCATGCTCTGGTCATCTCTCGCCTCGATTACTGTAACCTCCTTCTCACTGGCCTTCCCCGGTCTCACCTTTCTCCCCTCATCTCTGTCCAAAACTCTGCTGCCAGGGTCATCTACCTCGCCAGTCGCTTCGACCATGTGCAGCCCCTCCTCTCTTCGCTTCACTGGCTTCCCCTTCCTGAACGAATCCTGCACAAGCTCCTAGTCTTCACCTATAAAGCTCTTCACAACCTTGCTCCCCCCTACCTCTCTGCACTTATCGCCCTCCATACTCCAGCCCGTGCACTTCGCTCCTCCTCTGTCCCTTCTCTCACCCTTCCACGCCTTCCCTGCTCCCCTAAGCGCCTTCGTCCCTTCTCACTTGCTGCCCCCCATGCCTGGAACTCCCTCCCTGTCCACATCCGCCTTGCCCCCTCCCTTCATACCTTCAAATCTCTCCTTAAAACTCACCTCTTTCGCTCTGCTCTGTCTGACTCTTTATCCTGCTGAGCCACTATTCCTATACCTACGATCGGTTTACCCTTATCCTTGCAACATGGACCTGCCTGCTGTCATTCTCATCGTAACCAAGCCAAGTACGTGCACTTGAGACCTCGCATCTTCATGAATGTTAGACCCCTTGTCTCTCCCTCTGTTCCCCTTCCTAAGTCTCTCCCCCAGCTCCTGTCTCTCAGATTGTAAGCCCTAGGGGCAGGGACCGTGTCTATTTTATTACTTTGTAAAGTGCCAGGTACACTGCTGGCGCTATATAAATGTTTGTTAATAATAATAATAATAATAATCCGCAACACCCTTCCACTTGTCTCTCCGAGTTGAGGCACCCCCAATGCCACACACGTTGCTCCCTCTCTTCCTCTCCCCCTTTCCACACTTCTCTTGCTTCCCCTCTCTGTTTCCCTTGTTACCCCATTATTTTGGAGATTCCCACTAGTTCAGTGACAGTGTGGAGATAGGTATTTGCCAGTCTGGAGTCCTTTTTACACCACCACTCCACCAGTATATCTTCCATGCCCCCCTCCCTCCCAGTTTGAGAACCTAGAGATTAGACAGAAAATGAACCTTATCAGAAATTAGAAAACTGTATTCATATATTCCTATAATCAGCTCTCTGCCAGAATAAATTCCAGTTGGCAACAAAAAGTTCATCTAAACCGCTGAAGCATAAATATAAGGCAGTAATGTATTAATAATTTTCAATCAAGCAGAATATATATTTTGAAAAACAGCTTTATATTTTCACTGTCTTCTTTGGATCAGAAAACGTTATTTATATTTATTTATTTATTTAGCAAATTTATACCCCGCCCCCTCCTGCAACGCAGCTCGGGGCGGCTTCCAACAGTCACAATAAAAACATTTAAAATTCATTTTAAAATATTAAATATAAAATATACCATTATAAAACAGGGCTAGAAAAATAATAAATAAATGGGTGGGGGACTAAAATCAACCCTCCCCATCCTCCCTCCCAAAGGCCTGGGCAAACAGCCAGGTCTTACAGTTCCGCCGAAATGTTAAAAGGCTTGGGGCCAGGCGAGCTTCCTCCGGAAGGGAGTTCCACAACCGCGGCCCTACCACCGAGAATGCTCGCTCCATCGTGGCCCCCCGCTTGACACGGGGGACCTCCAGGAGGGCACCCCCGGCCGACCGCAGGAGCTGCTCTGGGGCGCGAAGTTCCACTGACTAAGGCCCTTTTTGCACAGACCCCCTCACCCCCCTCGCCCACGTGTGTGGATGCATGGGTGGTGGTGATGCATCTGTGTGATCACCGCAACGATAGGGTGGGGGTGAATGCGTGCTCCCACATTCCACCCACCTCCACCCACTGCCCACGCATGGAGCAACAGGTGCCAATGACGGATGCTCCATGCGTGGAGATGGGTGGTCGTCCATGCGACGGGCCGCCCACACATCGCCCACCCGCTGCGGCCAGTTGTTAAGTCTCTTAAACCTTAAAATTAAATGACTCATGATTAAAACCGCAAAAATCTCAGTACATTTTTAAGAAAGGAATTTAGTCATCAAAGTGCTCCATGGATGCAGGTCCCACTGAAGTCCAGTGTGTACTGAGTTTCAGTGTCTAGGTTTCCAGTCCTCTTAGTTGCAAAGAAAGCTTAAAAGTATGACTGCAATATACCCTAACAGCGCAACAGGAGCAAACAAGACAAATGAAAAGGACTCAACTGTTTGTTATTTTAAATCTCAGGATTTTAAAGTCAATTTCAACTGTCTTTTTAAAAAATTGAAGTTGGCCACTCTCTAAATAGTACTTCACAGTGAACAAAGTTAAGCATAAGCATATGCATGCATATGTGGCTTAGCAGGATCAGGATGAGAGGGCTCAGTTTTTTAGTCTGATCTATGTGACCAAGCTAAAGTGGTCACCTGGCTAAGGGGAGAAACCAGGCAATGGTAATTAGCATAAATATGCAAATTTAAAATAGACTGCTGCCAAATTTAAAATAAAATAGACCAAAGTCAAACACTGAAGTTGGGCTATAAATGCCCCTTATTTCCAAACACAATAGCACTTCATTGAACTGGCAACCCGAACTCCATAGAACTGATACTCCACTAGACTGATTTCTGGACATTTTGTATCTATGTCATGTTTTAACCCCGATAATATAGATCCCAGGACCGTTCAGAAAAAAATCAGATAAGTGACAAGCCTAGGCCACATGAAACTTTATGTTCACGTGACAGTGAAGTCAGCACTAGAGCTCTACATGAATATGATGGTCCAGAGACCAGACATTCAGGACTGTAACTAGCCATAACTTCTTCTACGGGACAGATGTCTGTCAAGGAAGCTTTAGGCATATGACAGCCTGCATTAGGACAAGAGGCTGGACTAGATGACCCTTGATATCCCTTCCAAATCTCCATTTCTATTCTTCTAAGGCAATTTTTTCAACAGAATGCTCAAGTTATAAGAACATATTGTAGACTTTTGATTCCTAGATCTTCCTCTATCCCCTATCTCATTGGACTTTTCCCCACTTAATGAGCATGATTTTAAGATATCTATCTATCTGATATATAGATAGATCTATCTATCTATATAGATCTATATATATATATATATATATATATATATATCTAGATAGATAGATAGATAGATAGATAGATAGATTCAATTGTTCACCTTCATTAATGTTTTCCTTTCCTTCCTTATGTTCCGCACAACCCTGACTGTAAGCCCTGTGGGGCAGGGGCCTGTCTCTAATTAATGATTGTTCAGTGCCAGCTACATAGCTGGTGCTATTATAAGTAAGTAATAATAATAATAATAATAATACTAACAACAACTCAGGGTGTTTTTTTCCTAATAATTTTTTATAAATTTCTATCTTATAAAGTTATTTCCCACAAATGCAGGCCTATCCTGGTAAATGGATTAGGTCATTTGAGAAGTTATACAGGTCTAAACTTAACAAAAATTCACTTGTTCAGTTCATGGAATACAATTCCTCATGCAATATCTGCTGAGAGAAAAATGAAAAGCAATTGATTCAAGGTTTTCCTTTCTTTCAAAAACGAAAGACATTAGTGCCTTTAATAACAGATTATGTTAATATGTTATAATATTATGTTTAGTAACATTATGTTAATATAGGGTGAAAAAAACCTCTGCTTTAACATCACATTAACATTTCTTATGCATGTTGCAGGGCTGTATTGGTACACTATGCAGCCCTGCAACATGCATAAGAAATGTTAAAGTGGAGGATGTCTGTTTTCGCCTTACATTATTTGTAGTTTAATAAAAATATAAAGCATTAAAAAGACATTTCTGTATGCACACATCTTTCTCTGTATTCCATATAATTACTGAGATAGAGAAACACTGCATATAAGATCACTTTTAGATGCAAGCAAGACTTGTTTTATGAGGGGAAACTGGAATTCAAGTTGCTTGCACTTAAGCAGGGACTGCAATTTATGTATCCTACTTTGGTCAGATTAAAAAAAACAAAGGTTATAAAATTATTCTTAACCTTTTAAAGCCTTTAAAATGTTTACAGAAAACAATAATGCACCAACACTTGGGAAAACACACATCAAGAAATAAAAGAGAATTTCTAATCAACAATCACAGACTTGTGAACAGTATTCAAAGAGAGCAACGACAAACCTTGCACATTTCAACTTGATCAGATCTGAGATACAGGACAAACACCCAAAATGAGGAACAAAATATCAGCAAAAGGACAAAAGAGTCTGAAATCATTATTGAGGCACAAAAGGAGCATATTGATCAATTTACTGTTAACATACATAACATTATCTATTTTTCTAATAAATAAATAAATAAATAAATAAATTCCCCACCTGCTTTTTCCTTCCACTGTAACCATTTAACAAAAACAACAAAAGCAAGAACCGGGAACAATATCACATGGGAAAAGAATACAGAAAATTATCTGGGGGGGGGGGATATGTAATAAGGGGCAGTTTAAGACTGCTATGGGGAAGACATGATTTGATCGTATGATATATGATGACTAACAGCCAAGAAAAGGGATACTGGGAATGAATGCTCCCTACTCCCCAATACAAGAGGGGAATTATGGGTAAAAGATCTGGAAGATTATATGTTATTTTACAGTTGGAATAATGTAATTTTTGCATTTGCTTAGAAATGTGAAAAGAGAACATCATTCCCACAGGACTTACTATGTACAACCATCTGACCACTACATACTAGTGGAAGAATGTAGCGCCAACTAAAAGACTGGCCTTGTTCTCTTTCTGTAATGCCACCATGATAACTGGACGATAAGGTTGCAAGCAAGTTGCTGCTATCTGCACTGTTTTAAAAGATGTTTACAGGATGACTGCATTAGTTGGCAACTCAAATAGCCTTCACAACAGGAAAAGGCCGGCCCATGCATCTAACTTTATATGGAGACAACGTGGTGATGTTAAAATAGAACAAAACACACAATTAAATGTGAAAGAACTAGTGGTGTTTTTTTTCACTAGGAACAAAATTGAGGTAAGTGTGGCATAGAGACACTGGATTTTCATAGGCACGAGCCTTGTGCAGTCATTTAATTAGTGTAGGGTGAATGTAAGAGACAACCATTGTGTCCTATCGACATACTACCGTTTTTAATATTAATTTTGGTAATGTATAAATAACTAAACAAAGCAGTGGAGGTTTCACCCTTCATGTTTTTTATCAGCCCAATAAAGCACCAGACATATTTATACTAGATCAGTGTTTCCCAAACATTTGATACCTGAGTACACTTTTTTTCTGGAATAAAGCTGGTGGCACACTTCACTCTTGCACCCGAAAAGGTGTGTGTATATATTATATATAATTATATTATATCATTTGATATATTATAATATATAGGTATATATACTATATAAAGACAGTAATTTTTCAAGGCACACTTCCGCTGCTCTCACAGCACACTAGTATGCCTCAGCACACCCTTTGGGAATCACTATGCTAGATTAATAAATAACTAGCCCTGAAAAATCCTAATCCACATTCCTACAGGTGAGTTACACTGTGTTTTTATGGCTGACTAGTCGGTCATTTGGTGTTTTTCTTATCAGTGCTGTGCATGAAAGAGCATGAGCAGGTTCCATGACTGATGGCCATTATGGCAGTTTGGGAAAGATGAACAACAACTAGTGACAAAATGCTTATAGGGGGACTATATCCTAGGAATTTCAAAAGCAAGGAACACGGAGCTGGAATGTTCTGAAACAACTGTTATCTTAAAATAAGGGTCATGTGGCAACACTACTGTATATGTAGTGGTGGTGGTGAAGGTACTCCAAATCAGGGGTCCACAAGTTAAGGTGTAAATTGCTTGTGCATAAGGCTGACTCTTGTCAATGTACACATGATGAAATCACTAGTCATAGCTATAAACAGTGAGACTCTCTAAAATAAATGACATGAAATGCTGATTGGAAATAATGAGGGTAACACATTCCAAACGGGAATAACAGGAGATGTGTGAATGACAATAGGCTTTAATGGGCTGTGAAGAAATGTAAAGGAGCTGCATCTCAGACAGTCAAATATTGATCCAGCCAAAGGGAACAAAAGTAGGGATCAATGGAGAAAAAATGAAATGTAAAGAAAGGGAAAAGTGTGATACGCAATGAGAAATGTATGGAATGACATCAAGGGGAAGGGGAATAGATGCAATGACAAATTCCTGGGTGGAACAACAAGGAAAAGACAATGGAGAGGGGGTTGAACGACAAAGATTCTGGATGGAATAACAGGGAGGAATGTGAGAGGTGAGTGAAATGAGAACAAGATGACAACAATGAGCTGGTAGAATTATAAGCAAGGAATGAGAGAGAACAGGCGAAATGAGAATGGATGAAGTGGGAGGAGCTATGAGAAGTGGCCAGAACAGCAAGGAAGGGCCTAGGAATAGGTGGAATGACAAGTGACAGGATGTAATGACAAGGAGGGATCCACAGGGAAGAGGTGGAGAAACAGGGAGGAGGTCATGAGAAGGAATGATGAAGGACATGATACATGAAGGCCATAAAATAAGGTGAGAAAAAATGGATGGAATGACAAGAAAGAGACCACTGGAAACTGGAAGAATGAGAATGGGGGAAGCAGGTTGAGTTAAATGACAAGACTGGATGGAATAACAAGGAGAAATTATGTGGAGCAAATAAAATGACAAACAACTGGAAGGAATAGCAAGGAAGATCAGGAAAACAGTGGAACAAAAAGACAGTGCAGTGTCCAATTAAAAAAAAAAATGCTGCAGTGAAAGAGGAAGCAATGGTATATAGTTGGAATGACACATAGGGTGTTTTTATGCACTCATCACCCACCCATCATGCATGTTGCAGAGCTGCATAGGGCACCAATGCGGCTATGCAACATGCATGATGTGTGGGTAGGCTAAAAACACCCAGAGATTGGATGGAATGACAAGGAGGAGGAAGGTCATGAAAAGGAAATGCTGAGAGATCAGGTGGAATAACAACATGTGGGGACATGGGGAATAGGTGGAATTCCCTCTGGGCCAGACAGAATAACTAGGAGGACAAAGCAACAGAGAAAACAATGACAATTTTTAAAAAATGATAAGGGAATTTGTTGCAGGGGCCAGGTGGAGCCAAAAGGGACTGCAGAAAATGCCAGGCAGGAGGGCTAGAGAAAATGGGTAGAATGATACAGTAGGCGGCCATGGGGACCGAGTGGAATAAGCAAGGAGAGCATAAAGGGAAACGGGGGAATTGACGAAGGACTTGTCTATTGTCGTTTGCACATTGGCTGGCATTGCACAGCATTCCCTGACATTCCTTTGAGTGTGTCCCATAGGCAGTAGGGAGAGGAGGGGGACGCACAGACTGAGGGAAGCGGGTGTGGAGCATGAAAGGTCATCCCCAGCTGTGGACACACAGCAAAAGAGCATTACTGTCTCTCCCTCAAGACAGTATTAGTGGGAAAGGGTCTTACATCCGGGTCTCACTCACTCACCTATCATGGCCATTGGTGGTGGGGGGGAGGGGAAAGAAGGCGGCGCGCACACGCACCCGTCCAGTTCTCACTCGCAGCTCAAATTCTAGCTTTCTGCACAGAACACGCTGAGGCCAGCAGGACGTTAGTAGGTATACTGAACATGCGCAAACTGAAAACGAGGAGAGCGGAGAGCGTTCTGGGAAATGTAGTTTCTTCTCAGTCTCTCTCGTTTTCCTGGTTTTCCTTTGCAGGAGCTATGCAGATCATGTGACCAGGGCAAGGCTAAACCACAAGGGAGCAGAATGCCGGCTGGTTGTTGATACGTTGCCTAGCAACCGCTCTAAGTCCCTAGAAGCGTGTACTGCTGCCCTCAGCCCTCACCCCTTCTCAAGCCAGAGGAGCCTCCACAGGCTGCAGCTGGGGGTGAGGGACAGGAGCAGGGGCGTGAAGAAGGTGGGTAGGGATTGACGAGGGATTTCCCCCCTCAAATTTCAAAGGAATTCGATTTTTTCAGTCTTATAGTTCACATCTTCTCCTCACCTCCACAACCCCCCTGAGAAGATGGTGGCAGAGAAAGAGGGAACAAGTCCCACAAAAGAGAGACCCCCACAAAAGCAGGAGCCAATTGGGCAGACAAAGCGATCTAAGCAGCAGATCAGCGATGGATTCACCGTCAAAGCCATGATGAAAAACACCGTGGTACGTTTGCCTTCAGTTGTGTAAGGCTTCTGATTCATTTAAGATTCCCGTGGTCTGTAAAGCACATCGAGGGAATTGGGTGGTGTAGGGTTGCCACATTTATTTATTTATTTATTTATTTTGTCCCAGACATTCCAGTAATGGGGGAGGGGGGGAGTGAAAGGCGGAGTAAAGTTGCCCAGTTTCCAGGCAAGCTTGTCACCGAGATGTCAAATATCTTGGATTGGGGTGGCTTTTTTGTTTTAAATCCTCCAGGGTTTTTGTTTGTTTTGTTTTTTTGCTGGCTCAGGTGAGAAGTTTTATTGTGCTGGTGTAAGCTGTGGAGTAGGAACTGTCTAAATCAAAGAAACCAGCACTTCTTGCTTTCTGACCCCCCTCTGTCTTGCACCAGCCCATACTTTGGCAGCAGTTGAGTGTCTGGCACAGCAGAATAGGAATGAGAGACACCGTCTGGGTGGAGAGAAGGAAGCACATGGATGGATGGCTCATCCAGCACTGTGGCTGGTTCAGCCTGCGTGTTGGGCACTAGACTTCTGCAGGCGCCAGCTGAAGTCCTTCCTTGGTAGGCATATGGTAGCCAGAGGGATGGATGACCAGTTCTGCAGATGGGAAGTAAACATGACCTTGCAGAGAAAAAGAGGGTTCTTTCTAAAACATATTATCTCCATTCATTCTGAGGATTCATGTGGAAAGGTGCACAGTGCTGGATCCCACACCCTGATTGCCTTTCTGCTGTTATGTCATGGGTACTACAGTAAGCAGGACACCCTGCTGAGTTATTGCACCTGACTGCTTTTCTCCCTGCCATATGAAGCAGTGATGGCATCTCCAGAAAACACCATAAAAACATAAGGAGTGCCATACTGTGTCAGACCAATGGTCCATATCTAGCCCAGCGCCTGTCTCTGACAGTAGCCAATCTCAGTCGCTTGGAAGAAGTACCCAACAGGCCACAATGGGGTGATCCATTCCCTGTCATTCACTCCCAGCTCCTGACAGTAAGAGGTTACATTCACTGACAGTAAGAGGTTAAGTTCCCCCAAACCTACCCAACTAATAGCTACTAATGGATCTATTGTTCAAAAACCTGTCTAATCCCTTCTTTAAAACCCAGCTATACTACTGGCCTTGACCACATCTACTGGCAACAAATTCTACAACTTAATTGTGCATTGAGCGGGGGGAAAAATACTTTATTTGTTTTAAATCTGCTACTTGTTAGTTTCATGGTTATTTGTTTATTTGTTTTAAATCTGCTACTTGTTAGTCCCCAAGTTCTAGTACTATTTGAGAAGGTAAATAACCTTGTTATTTACTCATTCCCAATTCACACTACTTATCATTACTGATTCTATCATATCCCCTGTCAGTTGTCTCTTCTCCAAGCTGAAGAGTCCTAACTTATCTAGCCTCTCTTCATTGGGGAGCTGTTCATTACCTTTTATCATTTTTGTTGCCCTTCTCTATACCTTTTCTGTTTCTACTATATCTTCTTTGAGACGGGGCAACCAGAACTGCACACAATACTCAAGGTGCAATTACACTGTAGATTTATGGAAGGTTATTGAACGGGCTGTGGCACGGCAGCTCCAGGAACACCTGGACCACACCAGTTTCCTTGATCCCTCTCAGTCTGGGTTTCGGCCTGGGTATGGTACGGGGACGGCATTGGTGGCCTTGGTTGGTGATCTCCGTGTGACGTTGGACCAGGGTCGTCAGACCTTACTGGTCCTGCTAGACCTTTCGGCTGCATTCGACACAGTCGATCACGAGGTGTTGGTGACTCGCCTGCGGGACCGTGCCGGAATTGGCGGAACGGTCTTGGACTGGTTTCGTTCATTCCTGGCTGGGAGAACTCACCGGGTGGTCTTGGGAGAGTGTACTTCTTCCCCCCAAGACCTCACGTGTGGAGTCCCGCAGGATGCCATTTTGTCCCCCCTCTTGTTTAACATCTATATGCAGCTGTTAGGGGAGATCGTGAGGGGGTTTCAGGGCATGCAGTGTCATCAGTATGCTGATGACACTCAGCTCTACCTCTCTTTTTCCATCGACCCAGGCCATGCAGTCTCCTTATTTTCCCAGTGCCTGTCAGCTGTGGGGGCTTGGATGAGGTCGAGCCATCTGCAATTGAATCCTGACAAGA
>QEPC01001413.1:1131685-1145509 GCA_003113815.1 Sphenodon punctatus
CCGGCCCCCCGGCCCAGTGCCCCTGTACGTGAACGCCGAGAACCCCCGTGAGTACCATTATGCCAAGCGCATCTGGGGTGCCCTGGTGAGGCATATCAGCTGGGAGGCCGAGGTGTGAGGACTGCACCACTCCGGCCCACCCCTGGGGGTTCCCTGGACCGGCCCCTACATGGGAGGGGGTCCGGTACCCCACCACCCCACCCCTGTCCCCCAATAATGTGCATGGGAGGCAATATAGTTTATTTCACCCACATGTACATGTGCACCGGACCGCTCCCCCGCCTGCTCTCCCTCTGCCACTGCCTCATCCACCATCGCCTTCTCTCCTGCCGTTCTCTTCCACCTTCTTCCTCACTCCATCCCGCCACGCTTCCCTGCTGCGGATTTCCCTTTAAATCTCCCTTCGGTGGCTGTGTTTTTGCTGGTTGCCTGGCAGCGATGCTGCGTGCTTTGTCCCTGGCTGGGGATCATTTTCTTTGGTTCTGGCCGGTGATTGCCATCCAGATGTTACTTTTTGGTGGTTCCCGGTGGGAATCTCTTTGACCACGCTTCCGGAGATTGTCCAGCGGGGAGCCCCGGAAGCGTGGTTGAAATTGACCCCATGTGGGTATTGACCGTGGTGAACATCTGCGGCCACCGAACAGATGTTCAGGCGCTTTGGCCCCGCAGCGAAATTGACTGTGGTTCACTGTGGTTGACTGTGATCTCGTAACATCTGAAAATACCCAATGTAAGACCTGGCTGTTCCACCAGGCTTTTGGTGAGGGAGACAGGTGATGGGTGGGGTGGGGGTGGGTTGTTAGGGGGGAAGGTTGTTTTGCGACTCCACCTGAGTCGGTTTTATAGATTTTATATTTGACTGTTTATATTTTGGTGTTGTTATGTTTTTGTTGTATTTATGTGTTTTAGCTATGTTGTGCCTCCCCGAGCTACTGTGGTAGGAGGGGGCGGCTAAGAAATCTACTAAAATAAATATTCACTGTAATCCACTCTCCTATTGATACCTTCTCAGTAGCACTATGGCCTAGCCATTTCTTGTATTTGCTTTTGATTTTTCTATGTTCAGTACTTTTCATTTTTTATTAAATTTCAACTTATCGCTTTCGGACCAAGCCTTCAATTTATCAAGAACAGTCTGAATTAAAAGTCAGTGGGAGTTAGACACCACCGTGCCCTTTTTGCCTTTGAAAATCTACTCCTTGATCTGTTTGGTGATAAGATTACACTCCCAATCTTTGAACCACTGGTTCAATTAGGCGGGAATGTGGGGCCGATGTCATTTAATTTTGTTTATAAAAATATTTACATTTTGAATGGGCAGTGTAACTGAGAAGATCTCTTGGAGCAAATGCTGGTTTACTGCTATCATGATCATTTTGAATGCATTTTTAATTTTTAAAAAATCCATAAGGGTACAAAGTTCTGTAACCAGCGTGGAATACCAATAAATATAAAGCTAAGAAACAACAGTGTCATTTTGCTGTAGAAATATTGCTGGATATTCTTTGAGAAGTATAATGGCAAAATGCTGTGAAAAATTGCGTAGTTCCTCCCAGCAATAGTTGAGTCCTTGATAAATTTGGCATTCATGCAAGCAGTTTGCTGTAGGTTTTCATTTTGATAGGATAGTTGCATTATTTTTGCTAGAAAATTTACTGCCCTCTGATAACTGCATTGCTTAGATAAAATACATGTCAGATAAGATAAAGTGCTTTGTCATAAAAGGGCCAGCATGAGGACATAATATGCTGAGGGGCTGCTGTGTAGAAATCTTGAGTTTCTTAGTTACATTCCTGGCTCTGATGTTCGTTCCATAGTTCATCACACTGTGGGCGCTGTCTGTACTGCAGTTTTATTATTATTGTTTCTATATATGGCCTTTTTTAGATGGATGCTGCCCCCAACCTGGTGGGTGGAGATGGGTGGGTGAGCACACCTGACGAACACCCGGTGGTGCCGAGCCGGGTGATGTTTTCATGAACTGCGCCATGGGGGGTTGTGGGACGGAAGAGATGGGGCCGGTACACATCCAGCGGCCAAACACCCACACTGAGAAACACCAGGCAAACAACCATGACATTTACACAGACACCCGAGACACCGAATGGCGAGGAAGCCCCATCCAGCACAGCGACGGCACAACATGGCCGATTGAGGGTAAACGAAGCCACAGCAAGTAGCTTCGCCCATGAACCACCAGACCCTGTGTGAGCGGGGTAGGAGGCAGCAGGGATGACAGGAGACACACAGTAGCAGACCCCAGACAGCCCTGTGACAGGGCCAGACACCCGGGCGCCATGGACCCCCCCACAAACCAGAAACTGCCTACACACAACCGTGAACACAACTACACGGGGAAGGGCTGCATAGCCAAGGAGGCGGGGGACCCCAGCAGGGGGGAAGGGGCACAGGGTAGGGAGGCAGAGGCCCAATGCAGCAGGGGACCCCATAACATACACACACACACACACACGCCCCAGAAGAGGACCCGCACGCACAATTCCAAGGCCCCTGGACAAGGAGCTGGGAACCGGACACAGGCAGTCATGTCGGCAGGAACAGAAGCCCACAGCACAGCTGGACTGGGCTGGCAGGGAATGGAATGGGGGGGAAGACCCAGACCACATCAACCGGCAGCAAACCCGCTGCAGGTATCCCCACACCAACAAGGGATCCGTACGTGCGGCCGACGGGGGGACCCATCGCAAACGTTGGGAGACAGCAGGGCACCAGAACAGCAGCCAAGGGGATGGACCCCCAGCCCAAGGGACCAGGGGGAGAAGGAGACCGGGCTGGTGGGGGACAGAAGGGAACCAAGAGGTGGCCGAGTGGGCAGAAACACCCCAGGTCAGGGAAATCAGGGTGACCCCCAAAGGGTACGGCAGAGCACCTGCACATATGTCAGGAGGAGGAGGCAGCCAACACCAGGCCCGTACACTGCCCACACTCATGGTCAGCTTCCCGTCTCGCCTGCTGCCCATCCATCGCCTAGAGTGCAAATGGTGGGAACCAACAGGGGGTGCCAGGAGCGGTGGAAGGTCAGGCATCCCAGGTGGGGTGGCCAACCAATGACTAACCCCCACCAGACAGGCCAGTACGTATATGCCAAGGCCCCCAGGGCAACACTAGCCGCTAGGGAGAGGCTGGGGCCCACAGCCTCCCCCCCCCAGCGCTGGGGGTACAACTAAGAGCACCACCATGTGACATCACCAGCACACATGTTGCAAACGCACACCACGACGGCCCAGCCAATCCACCCAGGCGGTACACAACAAATCCACAGGGAGAAGCAGGTGGTAGCCCAGAGGAAGGATGTCCACACATGGAAGCAGGATACCAGGTAGTCACCGGAAAATGAAGGCCAGGGCTCACAACGGGATGCGCTGGGCTCACACCACCCCCCAAGGCGAACCCACAATCCATCATGGAGCCCACAGGGGAATCCAACATGCAACACTGTATGCCACCCTACTGCCCCAGTCATCCCAAGCAGGAACTCCAGTTACACCCAGCACAGTAACCAACACACAAGGACAGACCTGCAGTCATGGGAGGGGCAACTGGCATAGCACACAGACACAAATGCACCCAAGGTGGTACAGGCAAAGGCACAGCCTTTATTAATGATGGGGTGCAAGGGGGGGAACGGGCAAACACAGGCCAGCGAAGGGACGATCAGGGGCTTGTGTCTGTTCCCCACAACAGGCACACAGGGGCACCGTTGCAGCCACTCCAAGAGGGAAGGAGGCGCTCGGTAACGCTACAGTGATATGGGGGCTGGAAGGAAGAGAAGCAGCGATGGGGTCCAGCTGACAGGCCAGCCTACCACCAGTTCACACAGTACCGTGGGCAGGAGCAGGGTGGGACAGGTTGAGGCGGCTCACAGTACAGGCGCGGCAACGACAATGCAATGGATGGGCTGTTCGGGACACCCTGCTCATGGAGAGGCTGGAGGGTGCCCCTAAAACTGCTGCCCCAGGACAAGTCCCTCCCAGGCAAATAGGCCCTTGCGGTATCCCCAGGAACGCATATGCGCATCCACCATGAAACGGGGCAGGAGGTGGTTCCCCATGGCAGCTGCAGCCTTCAAATCCCATAGGTTCATCACCAATCAGAGGGTGCCAAGTTCACATGTCGTAGAGGTCCCGGTCAGCAGGGGTCCTCCAGCATTGATCAGTAGCAGGCCCAGCTCCCCAAGAAGGACCTGGCAGTTCGATTGTGGATGGGAGAAGCCACGGGCACTCAGTAGGATGCCGGTGTAGTTGGTAGCAACATAGAGACCCCCAGCCTGAATGGCCAGTCCATACTCCGGACGTGCAGCGACCAGGCAAACAGCCGTGATCTCCGGTGCAGTCCAGGGCATTACAAAAGTGGCTGGTTCATCCCACAGAGGTTGTTGAAGGACGGTAAAGCTGAGCTCCCCAGCACGCCTCTGGCATGCTGGCCCCCAAATGGATGGCCCATCACCCACATATACCGTGACAGAAGATCGAAGCCATCCGTCACCGACAGGGTCGCTCATCAGCAGCTGGACAGCGTGGCTGTGCCACAGCGTTCCCAAGAGCATATTGGCACATGGCAACCACTCCTCCCCTGCATCACCGGCGGCCTCGAGGCCTGTTCTGCACCCTGCCATGACCATTCCAAGGGTGCTCCACGGCTCACACTGGGGTCCTGTAGAGAGCAGCTGTGACAGAACAATGCGAGAGAAGCTGTGTAGCGCTAGCCGGGCAGCGGCCATACACAGCTGAAAGTGGGACACCTACTAGACCCTGTGAATCCGTGCCCCACACCGGTGCATTTCAGTGGTAGTGATGACAGATCAGAGGCCACAGCTGCCTCTAGCTGGGAGCTAACGAGCCACACCATGCACCGTCTCTTGATGGAATACAGCTGCACAGTGCCATGGCCTTCCAGCGATTTGACCGAAGCAAGGCTGGTGCGGATGTGCCCTGGCCAGGGATCGCACGGGATCATGCCAGGGACACGGGATGGGGTGGCCCCTGGCCCGCAGCAGAGGCACCAAGTGCTCCTAATCCCATGGCTTTCCGGCGGTCCGTGGGGGGGGTACCACTGGGCCGGCGAAGGGGGGATCCCCATCAGGTGCGCGGAACACACCCATGGTACTGCACCAATCCCAGCCACACAGCACGGGAATCCACAGTACATATGTGCGCAGATAGCCGAGGCCGGGCTTGGGGTGTAGAGTGAGTGGTGATTTGAGCGTGGTGAAAGAGAGGTGATAGTGAGGGAACGCAGCTATAGAATGTTTCTGGTGTTAACTCGAACAGGGTGTAGGCGCAGAGGCGGGGGTAGGCGGGTGTGCTCAGAGGGTCACCCTGTGCAGCTGTCCCCGGTACCCTGGGACGGGCTTGGGGTTGGACAGGACGTGGGTGACACAGTGCGGGTGTGCAGGGCACACAGGGCTTGGGGCCTGCAGAAACAGATCGCAGGCGGGTGATAGCTAGGTGCACAGGCCGTTGACAGGCCGGGTGGTTAAAGGGGACACAGTCACAGCTGCGCTGCCCTGGGTCAGGTCCTCCAGCCATGTAACACCTAGGCAGGTAGCTGCTTGGTTATCCAGCATTAGTACCGGTGGTGGGTTCCCCCAGAGTGTGCGTGTTGTTGGTGGTACCATGCTACCTGTTGATGAGCCCCCTGAGGAGAGGGCCATCCTGTTAATGGTCCTGTCCTCCTGCTTCATGATCCTGGTGCTGGTGTTGGAGCAATGGGCCGCGCTACTACTGCCAGGTCACCGCTTCTGCAACCATGGTGTACGGCGCAGGAGAGCGGCCAACATGCGCCGAGATGCATCGTTGCGGTGGGCACAGAGGGTAGCTTCCCGCCGACAGTCCATGTTCAGAACAGCAGTGTCCCAGGACATGTACCTGGCACTGTCCCGGTGGCCGTATCACTGTCCCAACACAGAGGCTGAATTGGATGCGCTCTCACGCCAGTGAATGGTGGGAGAACATGCTGGCCACCTGGACGGATGAGGAATGGATGGACCACTTCCACATGAACTGCTCCCTGTTAGCCCGACTCGGAGAGCTCCTGAATCCACATCTTCGGAGGTGCAAGACCAACATGCGGTATCTGCTGCCGCCAGGGATGCACTTAGCCATGGTCGTGTGGAGACAGGCCACCCCCAGTTCCTGTCAGAGCATTGGGGAGCAATTCGGGGTGGGGACCGCGACCGTAAACAGGTTGCTTCATGACGTGTGCGACCTGCTAGTGGAGCTACTGCTCGAGCAGGTCATACTGCTCCAGAATCCAGAGGTTGTGATCCACGGCTTTGAGGACATGGGCTTCCCCCATTGCATAGGTGCGATAGACAGCACCCATATCCCTATAATCTGGCTCCCAAGACAGACTACCTGAACTGGAAGCAGGCATTCTCAATCAGTCTCCAGGCTGTGGTGGATCACAGGGCTTTATTTACTGATGTCTACATCAACCACTCAGGGAGGAGCCATGATGCGCGCATACTGCGGGCGTCCCCCTTCTGTGCACGCATGTTTGACTGTGCAATAGCCCCCAACCTGTACCGGGTCATTGAGGGGGTCTCCATGGCCCCTGTGGTGATAGGGGACCCCGCCTACCCGCTGAGCCCATGAGGGCCTATCCTGTGGCCCGCACAGCAGACCGCTGGCTCTTCAATGAACGCCTCTGTCGGCTCGGAGCATCGTGGAGTGGGCATTCGGGCTGCTCAAGGGGCGTTGGCACCTCCTCATGAACAGGAACCGGTTCAGTCTGCAGCATACCCCCATCCTTGTACTGGCAGCCTGCATCCTGCACAATATCTGCAAGACCGGGGGAGCTGCCCTTGACTACCCCCTCCCCCCCCCCGGTGCAGGGAGAGGGTCCCGTGCCCCTTTACCAATATGTCTAGGGTGGAACGTTCTGGCGCATATCTTAGGAGAACCGGGACGCTCTGTGTAAGCGTATTGTCGCCCAGATGGCAGGCAACTGATTAGTCCTGTTGACAGCCCCCCACCCTTCACAGAACCGTGTAACGGGTAACAATAAATACAGATATGTCTGTTCACAAAGCTGCTTCTGGCCTGTTTGGGTTGTGGGGGTTCCCCAGTCCTGTGTGGGCTGTGCCCCACGCCACTGGGTCACCCACTGCCTTGTAGCCATGGCAAGCGAACCGCACCAGGCCTCAGCCCATCACCGGCTGTCTGTTGGCATGGCCGGTGCTCCAATGATGTAACTGTGCAGACCTGTACCCGGCCATGGGAGCTATGCTGTTGCCTACCCGGCTGCCTGCAGGCCAGAGACGTATGGTTCCGGCACCTGTATTGTGCATGTCCAGCCCCCATCTGCATGTGGAACGACCCCTACACACCATGGTGCTCCCATTGACACTCCGGACAACAGAGTGGTAATGTACAACACAGTTTATTTGGGGTTCTGTACAAGGAGGGGGTGGGGGTCAAGGTTTGCGGGGCCTTCCCCGTGCCTGCTTCGGTGCACCACCGGGGCTCACTCTCCTGTGGGCCCTTGCAGCCGCCGTCCTTTTGGAGTGGCAGCCAGATGGGCCGGACTCTCCGTTGTCCACAGGCCGCTCCACACCTAGCTGGGGTGCTGGACCCTGCGGTGATGGAACATAAGGGCAGTGTTACACCCTGCCTTGCACTGTTACCTCGGCACCACAGCCGTGGCCCTCTGGTGTTCCCATTGCTCCCCACGCAGCATCCCCTCTGCCCATCCCTCTGCTGTTAGTGATGCCTTCCCCTCTCCTCCCCCCCCTTTCCTGGCAGCTCTGTGGTTCAGCTTACCGGAGCTGGTGGGGCGGCCAGCATGGGCAGTTGGTCACTTGGAGGTTCCAGGTTGAGCGAGGGAAACCATGGTTCCTGGAGGGGGGTCTCGAAGGCAGCTGTGCAGGAACCGGGAGAGGTGTGGCCCGGAAGGGCAGCCTCACGGGCTGTTGTTGTGGGACTATGTGGGGGAGAGGGACCCTGTCAACTAGACCAGCGAAGGGGTGCTGCTGGGGAAACCATGGTGGGCTGAAGTGCAGGGGGGGCCACCTGCACCTGGGGGGGCGCCCTAGTGGTACGCATCTGCCATCCCTCCACCTGGGCCTGGAGGGGGCGCGTCCCACCAGGGTTCTCTCCGCAGGAGCCCCACCGCCTCCCCAATGAGTTCAAGGCCCCTTCCGGAGGTCCCCTCCAGCGCGACACGTCCCCTCGCCCTCTCGGCTCTGTCGAGCCGCATTTCAAGGTGGAGGGTAGCAGTCTGGCACCTGTCCCACAGGTGCTCGGTGCAGGACCGGTTTAGTATGGCTGCCAATATTATTATTATTATTATTATTTATTTATTATGCGCACATATATATAGCACCAGAGATGTACCTGACGCTTTACAAAAAGCAAGATAGACACGGTCCCTGCTTGAGAGCTTACAATCTAAAGACAGTGGGAGGGGAGACAGGGAAGGGGGAACAGAGGGAAAGACAAGGGATGCGACATTCATGAGAATGCGAGAACTCAGGTACATGTTCTTGGCTTGGTTACAGTAAATTGGGAGTTTACAGATAACAGGTGGGGGATAATCCTGGGTGGGGATGATTAGCAGGAGTTTAGAAGGGTGGAGCGGAAGAGGTGCATTTTGAGGAGAGACTTGAAGGTGTGGAGGGTGGGGGCAAGGCAGATGAGGGCAGGGACGGAGTTCCAGGCGTGCGGGGCAGCAAGGGAGAAGGGCTGAAGGTGGTTGGGGGAGCAGGGGAGACGTGGGTCCCTCTCCCCCTCCCCTCTTTGGACCTCCCTTGTGAGGGCGAGCTCCTCTGTGTGCACCTCGGCTAACCTTCTGGTTTCCTCTAGCAGTTCCCTGCCGAGGTCCTGTCTCCTCCGCCTGTTCTGGGCCCGTATCTCCCGATTCCTCTCAGCACTGCCAGCAGCAGCTCCCCTCGCCGAACCGGGGCGCTCATCTGTGGGAGGGGTGGTAAAAGGTTGGGGTGTGAGGCTTGCCAAGTCCGTACTCTGTGCCCATAGCTGTGCATCCCTGTCGCCCCAGGGGTGGCCGACCCACCTCCCTGTCTGTCCCTATGGTGTATGTTACTGGGCGGGCGGGGTCCCAATAAACGGGGCCCCTCTCTCGGACCACAGAGCTATCCCCATCTGGGGGCACATTCACCCGGGACCGTGCTGTCACAGCTCCTCCTAGGGGCCTGTCACTTGGTCCCACCCCCCTTGTGACCTTCCCCCCACCCCCCAGCATACCCCTCAGGGGCTGTTAACCCATGTGGCTCGGTTACCCAACAGTGATGCGCACCAGCCCTTCTCTTTCATGCATGGGGGGCATTTGGTTCTAGGGGCTGCCTCTGTGGGCGGTCTGTTAGCCCAGTACCCTGGTACTGGCCAGGACCCGTCCCTTGTGCGTTTTGGCCTACCATCGTTGTCCTGGCACCCGGCTCTCAAGAGTGCCACCGGTTCCTCCTTGACCACCTCCTCCTCCACAACCTCCTCCTCGTGAACCTCCAGGGCGCCTTGAGCTGTAATGGGAATGTGGATCCATCAGTCAGTTCCTGCTGCCTAGCTTAGGCTCCGGTCACTGTGGCTGGGGCCCTTCCCCCCCTTCCCTCCGGGCCCGTCCCCCGCCCCCCCAGGCCCTGGTTGTATTCCTACCAGGATCGTCTTCCTCCACTTCCTACGTGTCCCAGGTCTCCGTCCACTCCACATGCTCCCCCATCCCCGCGGTCTGTCGCCCTATGGGTTTTGTGGGCACACACGGACAGCTATGTTTGCGTGAGCGGGTTTCCGGGTCACCTCCTCCCCCTGTGTGATGCGGCCGTCCCCTCCCGCATCCTAGCTGGCCTCGCCAGGGACAGCGGCCTCCCCCTGCTCCGGGGGGTCGGGCAGGGGGGTATTGTAAGCACCCTCTGCCTGCCCCTCGCGAAAGCAGTGCCATGTAAGCGGGAGGCGACTATATCCCTGTCCATGCAGAGGAACCGGTCCAGCTCATCATGGAACTCCATTGTACACATGGCACGGCCGGACGTGAGATTGTTGTCCTTGATATATTTATATCCGGACCTCAAGTCTTTTGCCTGCTACATGCACTGGGTGACATCCCTACCGCTGCATCTCCTGGGCGATGGCTTCATAGACCTGTCTGATCTTGTAGCTGCGCACCAGGCTGTGCTGGACCTTTTCGCCCCCCCCCCACGCCCCCACGCCTATGAAGTCCCTGGTCTCCTGCCTCAACCAGGGCTCCCTCTTTTGGGTACTGTGTGTGGGGAGCCTACCAGCTTGTCAGCTTGGGGCCCACCCGGTAGCTGTGGTGACAGCTGAGCTGGTAGTCTCCTGTTGGGGGTATTGCAGAGGGGTTAGCATCTGCCCCATAGCCCCCCGGTGGTCCCTTGTGGGGGTATCCCTCCCCACTCCCCCCGGGGGGCACAGGTAGCTTACCTGGCTGTCATGGAGGCCTTCCTCGGTCCTCCCCCCAGTGGGGCATTGCTCCTGTGTCTGGATGCTCTGCTGGAGGTGGGGGTAGAAAATGTTAGCTGTCAGCTGCCCTCCCTGTGCTCCATCGGGTTGGTTTCCGCTATTACCGTGCGGGGCACCCTCCCCAGGATCTTGGGGTCCCCTTGCACATATCTCACTGTCGGTTGCACTCCCTTCCCCATGCCCCATGACCGTGCTGGAGTGGGTGGATGCGTCCGGCGCGGGCGCTGCGGTCTGCCCTCAGCCCTGTGGCGGGACAGGTGTGCTGTGTTTAGTTGTCCTTCCCACTTCCCCCCCCAGGCCTGTGGGGCCACACACCCCTCCCCATGGCATCCCAGGGTCCCTCTGCTTACCCTGGCCCGTCCCGCGTGAGTCGCAGCACAGGCTCCCTTAGTTTTGTCGGAGGCTTTCCTTCCAGACATATCGGGAGCTGGCACACCCATGTCCTGTTTCGGATCCCTTTTAAGGGCTCCCGGGCGGGCGTCTGGCATCTCAGACCCCTGGTGGGCATGTCTGCTTGGGGGCACCTGCATGGTCCCTCTAGCCATCTCTCTGTGGTTTTGGCGGACCCGTTCCCGTGGGTGTTTGGGTTTTTACATGGACAGGTGGGTGTTTAACACCCATCTCCACACCATCTCCACCCACGGAGCATGCCAGCTCCTTCCCGGCTGCTCTGTGGGTGTTGGTGGGTGTGTCGTGAACATGCATCCACCCACTCATGGACGTTTACACGAGCACTCGCCCACCCATCCGATGAGTGCTTATGGGTGTTCATGAATGGGTGACGTCCGTGTAAAAACGGCCTATGTCTATGTGATAAATTTGTGTTTTGTTTATGTAAAATGGGGAAAGTGGGTACTATCCCTTGCACAATGGGAATGAGAGATAGGGAGAGCACTGGCCCTTTAAGCCAAACTTCTTGACAGTAAATATGCCCATACTGAGGGGTACAAATGTCTGAGGTCTTGGCCAAGGATTCAGTCTTGGCCAGCCACTGTGGAGGACAGCTGCTGCTTGCTGCTGCATCTCCAGGGTTCTGGAAGGGATAAACCCTAGGGGATCGATAACTCTAGAGATTTGACTTGATTCATGTAACATCTTATTGACTTTCCCTGCTTTAACCTTGAAACTTTCACTTCTGTTCAACACCCAACTGCCAAGGTCACCTACATCGCTCACCTCTTTGATTATGTTCAACCTCTCCTATCCTCCTTCCATTGGCCCCTTCTTTTTGTAGCCAGCACAACTATCTTGTCCTTGCCTTCTGGGCTCTTCTATACACATTCCTTACTTGTCACTCCTCCTCTGCCACCACTCTCATCCACTTAAGTCTCCTGCCCCCTAAACCACCGTTGCCCCTTCTCCTATGGGGGCCCCCTATGCCTGGAACTCTCTCCATGAACATATATGCTTTCCTCCCTCCCAACCTTCGAATCTCTTCCAAAACAAACCCTACCTTTTCTATCAAGCTTTCCCTATCTCCTCATTCCCATAAGTTGTTCATTTATGCTTATCTGTTCACTTTCTTATTCTTCAGGCTACTCTCTCTTTGTAACTAGTAAAGTATATACACCTGCAACTTCTCAACTCCTTTCTCTCCCTATAATCCCCTCCTCCTTGTGTCACCTCCCTTGTCCATCCTAGATTGTAAGTCCATTGGGGCAATGATCTGTCTCTAATGACAACTAGTCAGTGCCAGGCATCTTATATCTATATATTATTGCAAGCATTTTCCTGGTTTATCACTTCCATCTCTCTCTCAAGATGAAAAGAAAATAAAGGAAGTAGAGTGGATGCAAAGGATAGGCCTATTCCCATGCTATTATGTTCTTGAGATGTTGACTCTTGCCTCTGCTCTGGAAAGATGTCAACCTCCATTGCCCAAATGTTAAACTTTAAAGCAAGCTTCTTTGCATCCTCGCACTGTTCCTTTTGCATGAGATAAGATTTCTAAAAACATTACTAAAACTGAGCAACTCATTTTTCCTTATTTTAAACATCTCTCCTCTCCATCACTGTTTACACCACCTACACGTCCTTTTGCTCAATTTAAAGGGTCATATTTGATGTCTTGCTTTTTCCTCCAACACCCAAGATGTTATAAAATCCTGCCAAATCCTTCATAGCCTTTTAAAGTTTTTTCCTTTCCTCTCTGTCTTTTTGACTATGCTACTTGTTCATGCCCTAACAGTCTCTCACTTCGATTATGGCAACTTGCTCCCTCTGATCTTTCCCCCCTCAGTCTTACTTTTCTCCATTCAAAAATGCTGTTGCCAATCTTCCTTCTTATTTGTTGTTACTTTTACACCCCATTAAAGCCCTCAAGAGGTTCCCCCATCACTCTTTATATTAGGTTCAGCATATCTGACTTGGTCTTCATGGATTTCCTGGCTTCCCCCAACATTCTAATTTAAGAACATAAGTAGTGCCATACTGGGTCAGATTAATGCTCCATCGAGACCAATCTCAGCTGCGTGGAAGAAGTTTCCAACAGGTTACAATGGGGCAATCCATTTCCTGTCATTCAGTCCCAGCTTCTGACTGTAAGAGGTTACATTCCCCAAACCTACATGGCTAATAGCTGCTAACGATTCTATCCTCCAGAAACCTGTCCAATCCTTTTTGAAACCCAGCTATACTACTGGCTTTGATACCTTCATGCCCCTATATCTCATCTCATTTTCCACCTGAAATCTGTTTGTACTTTTTTCCTCGTTGTTTTTTGTGACTGGAGATATTTCAGAGAATGTATCTTAAAAAATACTCTCTTTATCTCATTTGAATTGTTCTTACAGAATCTTTTCTGCTGTAAAACCTACACAATTTGGATTGTTAAAAAAAAAAATTAATTAGTAGGATAAGAGAAAAATAAGAAAAATGTGAACTGACTGAATCGTCATACCATCTTTCTTATGTAACTCATTCCCACCTTGTTACAGTGGGTATTTTCAGACGAGACGTTGGCCGTTGGCCCCGTACCGGCACCAACGGCTTCGTTCCCCGCCGGGGTCACCCCGTAACGGCACAACAGATGTGCCGGGGGGACCCTGGCGGGGAAAGGGGCCGGGGCCGGGGCCGCGCGGCGCAACGTGCGGCCGCGCGGCCCCGCCCCCTCCACGCACCCCGCCGCCCGCCCTCCGAGGAGACGGGCGGGCGGCGGGGCCAATGCGGCCGCCGCGTCCAGCCGATCGTGCCATGGCCCGGGATCCCGCCGGGGATCCCGGGCCGTGGCACGCGGCCAGACGTTACTTTTCCTTGGCCACGGCCCGTGGCCCGTTTGACCACGCTTCCCGGGACCTTCCCCCGGCTAGCCCGGGAAGCGTGGTTCAAACGAACCCCATGTGGGTATTGACCATGGCCAACATCTGGCGCGCCG
>QEPC01001413.1:1176118-1215872 GCA_003113815.1 Sphenodon punctatus
GCTGCCTTCTGCCAGCTGTAGAGGTGCGGAGGCTGCATCCATACATTTCCAGACCTGACCTGGTCACTCTCATCCATGCCTTCATCACCTCGAGGCTGGACTACTATAACGCGCTTTACATGGGGCTTCCCTTGACGCTGGCTCGGGGGTTGCAGCTAGTGTAGAATGCGGCGGCTCGTCTCCTGACAGGGATGAGCCGACGGGAGCATATTACTCCCGTGCTCCGCGCGCTGCACTGGCTGCCTATAACGTACCAAGCCAGATTCAAGGTGTTGGTTTTGGACAGTCTTGGCCCCAGATATCTCAGGGACTGCCTCGCCTTCTGCACCCCAGAGTGGCCCCTTTGGTCCGCTGGAGGCACCTTCTTGGAGGTCCCCCGTGTAAAGCAGTGGGCCACAATGGAGAGGGCGTTCTCGGTGGCCAAGCCGTGGCTATGGAACTCCCTCCCAGAGGAAGCCCGTCTGGCCCCAAGTCTGTTGGCCTTCTGCCGGACCTGTAAGACTTGACTGTTCTCCCAGGCCTTCAGAGGAGGGGAAGGGGGTGGTTTAATGGGGGGGGGGTTTAGGAGATTTTAAGATGTTTAATTTAATTTTTGTGTTGATTGTTTTAAATTGTTGTCATTTTTGTGATGTAAGCCGCCCCGAGATGCCATGGGCATGAGGGGGCAGCTAATAAATGTAACTAATAAATAAATATAACAAATACACAATAGGTAGAAACACTTTCATATGGGTGAGAAGGCTTACTGGTGACCTTTTCACAGTGCTCAATCAATCATTTCAGGACACTGCTGGATGGAGGTTTCCTCAAGAGAGTCCTTTTTTTTCCCCCCGTGTGCCTATCCTATCCAAGAAACTCCTGCCTCTCTAGGCAGCTGATTGTTCCATCTGGCATGCAAGCATAATTGGCATCTATTGTAGTTTACAACATGCCTTTCTTGGAGATACAGTCCCTGATGCTAGTTCCCCTTTACATAATGTCCCATAAAGACAAGATAATCATGAGACCCCATTGGGTAAAAACACAAGTGATGCTGGGCTGCTATGTCCCAGGCTTACCCAAGACATGTCAGGCAAGTGCAGAAAATAAACATACACCTGGCCAGGCCAATGGCCGCACAGCATGGGGACAGGGAGAATGGGGAACATGTGGCCAGCCCTGTGCTGTGCCCAGCACCCTGCCCACCCCCACCATGACAGGTAGCCATGGCGGCCAATGTGGGCCAGCCATGACTGCCTGTCATGGCTAAGCCAACCAGCAGACCGGCCCAGAAACAAACATGAAGCTCTGGGGCAGCCCAATTTGGCCTGATCGAATACACCAGGTCAAACATCTGGTGACACTGGCACACATGTGCAGGCAGGGTCTGTGCATAAGTGTGCCGCAGTGGGCTAAACTGGTTCGCTGTTACATTTGTTTTTATACATTGTAAGCTTGTCTCAAAGGTAGCTACAAAGTTCCACCCATTAGCCTGCCCCTGTTTTCTTTCCCAGTTCACATTCCAATAGAACAGGTCCATTTTTACACACATTGGGACTCAGAATGTGAGACAGGAGCTCTTGCTTTCCACCAACCAGCTAGTCGATGGGAAGCAGAAGAGACTTTTCCCACCCACAGCCATGAGTCCCAGTCCCAGCCCACTGAGGGAAGGGAGAAGGTAAAGAGGAGGAAAGTCCTGGAAATCATTCTGCAGGCAGAGCTGTGAACACCCATTTGACAGCTCACAAAGTATATTATTCACTAGAGGTGAGCTGACAAGTGGGTTGTTGGGTTGTTGGGTTGTTTTTGTTGTTGTTGTTGTTGTTGTTTTTTACAGCCTTGTAGATGTTCTTGAGCAGTTAGATATGAGTAGCAAGTTCATAACATTTGGAGTACTGCATCTTAAACACACTGTAAAAGGCTTCCTCATATTCATGAAGACAAGGTATCAAGTGCCTTTATTATCAGCACTTCGTCATTTCTTGCAGTGACTTTGTTCAGGTTAACGTTACCCTTTGGCCAAAATGGTCACAATATCCTGCTAAGAAAATTGAATATTTTGAGGCAGAGTAAATTATTAGAAATAATGTATAAAATTAATAGCATGAAACAGAAAGCAAAGCCTACTTTAGTTATTATAATAGGTTTTGTCTTCAGCTAAATTAAGGTTATCATGTATGCAGAGATTATCCATTCCACCAGCTAGTGTTATAAAAATCATACATGCAGCTTAATGGAAGTGACATTGGTGGAAATGGTATTTAGGTTTTGTCCTTATGCAAGATTATGTTATTCTCATTCCATTTGCCTATATTCTAAACTAGTCCAATTTTAATTTTTAAAGGAAACGAACAACACAATCTTCAGGGCGTTCAATGGCAGTACTAGCTGTTAGGCCCTTTTTACACAAGACGTTCCCACCCATCTCCATGCAGTTTTCCTGCGTGGAGATGGGTGGAGGCACCCGTGGGAATGCCCCGGGGGGTGGGTGAGAGTGCTTGCGCACTCCCGTACTACACCCATCTCCAGCCATCACCCACGCACGGAGCAATGGGCTCCAATGCCGGTTGCTCTGTGGGTGGAGATAGGTGGAGATGGGTGAGTACCCATGGGAACAGGCACACCCCCACCTCCATCCACCACGGCAGCACACCCGTCCCCCCCACCCACTGTGGCCCATTTTTGAAACGGGCCATAGGCCCTTTTCACACAGACACTCTAACACTGATAAAATGGGTGTTACATTTTACTATGCATGTTGCAGGTGTGCTCTATGGGTGCCCTGCAATATGTATAATAAAATGTAATACGCATTTTATCAGTCTTAGAGTGTCTGTATGAAAAGGGCCTAAGCCATGTTTTGAACAAAGAATTACCAGTACTGAATGTACTGTTTGCTGTGACATAATAATTGTACCTCATACTATATTTCATGTATAAGAAATATACTTGCTAATGAAACATGAAATTTTCTTTTTATTTTAACATCTTAGGCTTTAAGAAAACACCTAACTTGATAATCTGACAACACCTCTGAGTCTTGTGATATAAAATCATGAGATTTGGCAACTTTAACTCTAATGTATGCATTGCATTTGCAAGGTAACATTGCATGAAGTGAGGCAGGTTTTATAGATTGCAGCTCATTCAGCATATATACTGCATGTATGCTTGTATCTAGTATTGCTTATATCTAGCAAATTTATGTTTGAATTTTTATTTCTTCTTTAAAAGTAAAGTATGCAAAAAAAAACAAGCAAAAAAACCAACCAACCCCTGCCCCCATAATAATTAGTGAGGCAAAATTAAAAAGTAAAGCACTTGCTAATCTTTAAATACTAAAGCTAAGATGGCCTGCAAAACCTTAATTCCATTCTTTTGTGTATATGTATGAAAATAATCTTCAATTGCAGGGTCATGCACTGTTTCACAGAATATTTTTGGGGTTCAGTTTTTGCAGTGATTTGAGCTTACAGACGTACCTCAAGAGAACTTATTTTTCCTGCAAGACTCTTTTAACCCTGATCCTGTATATATTTACACATGTGTATAAACCAAGCCTATGAAAAAACTCACTTTTGTAATTGATCTTGCTCAATTTTAAAAAGTAAAGAGTGCTTAAGTATTTGCAGTATTGGAGCCTTCCTACAGAAAATGGCTAGTGATCTGTTCAAGATGCAGCTACATACTGAAATTCAGAGACAAAGTAGTTCAGAAGATATCTTTTATTGGATCAACTTTTGTTAGTGATGCCTGAAGAAGGGCTGTGCATAGTCCTACTATGCTGGATTTATACTAATTAACTATTCATTTGCAAGTCTTCTCTTTCAGATGACTGAGGAAGGACTGTGCTTAGTCTTAAATCCTCTGTACACTCACTAACAGAAGTTGATCCAATAAAAGGTATTTTCTGGACTACTTTGTCTCCACCTGTAATATATTAATCCTAAACTATATTCAAAGAATATTCTCTCTATCCACAGATTTTTTCATTTAAATATTTCCATATCAACATTGTATGTATTCTTGAAAATGAAAGCTATCAAAGTGTGCTAGAAAGACATAGGTAAATTAGACCTTGTAGGGGCTATGTGTAGTGAAGCAGTTCACATTACAGTTATTCAGCACTATTACTGGAGAGAAAATTTCATAGTCTCTGTCCAGTTTTTCAATGAGCTTTGTACTTTCCTTTCTAATATTTACCAAAAGAATTATTGAGAGATTTTATATCAATGAAGATACGTAGCAGGGGGACTTCCCAGGGCCACACCGGGGTGCTTGGCTATCAGTAGGGGAATTAGCCAACCACATGGCCACGCCTATTCAGCCCTCAATCTGGCTGACTGTATCCCCCAAGTAGGGGCATGCACTCTGTGGGATTCCCCTGTAGAGGCCCCACCCTTGGCCTCCTACCGCCCCTCTGTTTCATTGCTATTTATAGAATTTTACCAAATCTATCAGTTGGAAAATAATTGTTATAATAACAATGTGACACAACTCCTTAAGATTAGGCTTCCTTGCTGTAAGCTCGGTGCTCTCTACCCATTTTCATCTCAGTGGCGCTGTGGAGTTAATGTATAAAAACAATCTTCTTGTGTGCTCCCCCACCCCCCGAGAACCTCATATTCTAGCTTATTGTGCCATCTTGTCATTAAACATATTTCTTCCTGAAGTAAGCTACCCTTTTTGAATTTGAAACACATTGCATTTCATATCCTAACACAGTGAATTAACTTTAGCAGCAGATTAATGGAGTTTTGTTCTCTCACTAGGTTCGCACTTCCTGATGAGACAGGATGATCCTTACAAGTCTGCTTTGTTCTTTGCTTTTAAGTAGATGTGCTTCCTGGTTTCTTCTGATAGAATTCACCAACAGACAAAATTACAGGAATGCTCAAAGCAATACTTTAAAAGAGAGGCAATTCTTGCAATTAACATCTTTACCATGCACTTGGCAATTAATAATTAAAAACGATATACTAGTGAGGGGAAAATAAAATTATATTTTTTTTCTCTTAACATTTTTAGTGTTCTTTGGCATGCAGTTTTTTCCATTATCACTTTAAATCAGACAATGATCTTAGTATTACTGAGGATAAAATAGTGATATTTTTAGGACTATACTGGAGTGCAAGTTACTGGCTACAAAACATATTTCATCATGTTGTATGTATTTCATATATCAAAGCAATTGTGTACATCCACACAAGATAGTACCATGATGTGGGAAGCAGTGGCATAACTACGAGCTGAATGACTTGGCAAAAATTTATATTTTACTTTAATAAAATGGGCAGGAAAGTGTGGGATAAAAATAGAGCAAAATACAAATAGAACAAAATAAAATAAATATGATAACCATCATCTACAATATTGTTTTATGTCTTGGAAGAAGGAAATCCTCGTCTTTGATCCTCAGGGTGGGGATGAGGGTGTGAAACCTAACCTATTCAAAATATTTTTATGGGATGTGGGTAATATTCATAGGCTGGCCTTGGGAAGATTATGGTTTTCCAATCTGCATGGTTACTATAAAAGTTTCATCTTAAGTTTAATCATGGCTTCATTCAATCATTGGTGGATTTTAGCAGAACAAGAGTTAATCCCCCCTCCCCCCGCTCCTGCTGCAGGGTGTGTAGGGCTCAGCATTCTATTGTTTTCACAGAAATGTTATTCTTACAATAATAGTAGTCTGGCAAACCTGGATGAACCGTGCAGGACAACTCAAATTTACTTCTGTCCCTGATTCTCCCTAACTCTCCTCCCATTGTTAACTATTTTTCCTTCTTCCATTCATTTCCCCTTTCCTTGTTTTTCCTTTCCAAGGACATTACTGTTCTTCTTGTTCTAGAATAGTTGGTTTCAGGCAGGGATCTGTGTTCGTTGTTTCTCCCCATTGCTGCCAGTGAGCACAGGCCTCTAATTTTGCGTATATCTATTTGTTGTAATGATCTACTCAATGCTAACTCCATTTGTACCAAAATGTTTGCCTTTGGATTGAGATAGATAAGTTTAAAATAATTTAGTTAAACGTTTTGACTGCCGCCTTCATCAGTAACACAGTTAATTTTTAAATGAGGTACTGTAAGCCAAGGTGACAGTTTAAGAACATTTAGGATAGAGAGTTCTCAGGTAGAGGTGTGCACAAAGGACCCATGTCGATTTTCATTTTTGTTTTTAAAAATTGTCGTTTTCATTATCGTTAACGAAATTTAGTTTTACATTATCAATTTTGTTATCGGCTGCCACCAGTGGCAGAAATGTTAGCAGACACCTGCCCCAGACTTCTCAGAAGTTGAACTCCGTCCTCCCTTTCTCATTAAAATGCAGTAGTAATAATAAGTGAACAATGACAATATGAAAAATTACTAATATGTATGTCTAAGCTACACCTAATAACCTATGCTATATGTAATATATTCCTATATAAGTATCTATATCACTATATTTCTATCGGTTATGTGTTCCAAATATCTATCCTATTCCTATCCTATAATCATATCCTATATATAATTAAAAAGCCATCTATCTATCTATCTATCTATCTATCTAGCTAGCTAGCTAGCTAGCTAGCTAGCTATGAATGAATAAAAACGTCCCCAAATACCGCAGTCTGTAATATCTATTCAGCAACAATATAATAATCCTTTGTTTGCAATCTAGACATACATCATCTTTCCACATCACATTACAAATCTCTGTTAGGCATCTATACAATTGATCTCCTCCTTTCAACCACATTGGTGCTATTCTATCTGCTCCTGTTGCCTTTCTGTTCTTAACCTTCCATGTTGCTTGCTCAAGTTCTTCTATAGTTAATGTGTTCATGTTAACTTGTAATTATGGAATGTTCTCATCAAAGCCTTCTGCTGTAAACGTGTTGGGCTATTTAATAACTCTTCAAAGTTTTTGGCTCCCTTATTAAATCTGGTTTCTGTGCAGTAAATTTCCAGATGCATCTTAAAATATTTCCAGATCTATGTGCCCTGTCTTTCCATTAAAAAAAAAAAAATGTATGATGGCATATACTGTTTTATAGTTGTTTTTTGCAACTGCTTCTGCTTCACATGTTTGTTCTTCCAAGCACTTGCACTTACCTTGCCAGGTGCTCCATTTGAGTTCTTTTGCCTTTTTCTTATATAACACTGCATTCTCTTCCATGTTAGTCTCTTGTAGCATCTTTTTTGTCTTCAGCTTGTTACATTCTCCATTATGTTTCCATGTATTGTCATTTATCCATGGTTTATCTATTTCCCCCTCTATACCCACACACCTTTTGATTTACTTCTTTAACTGGTTCTTTAAATATCCCACAACAATTAGTATTTTCCAGTACACTATAGCAGTAGAGTAAGTGTTGGCTTAAAAGGGTACTATACTCAAGTTTTTGGGTTTCTTTTTATGCAAGAACTGAATGAATCATTCACAGAAAATAATTTGTTTGATAAATTTACCCTTCTCTTCTGCTCATAGAATGTTTGTGAACAGATTGCGGTTTGCTCACATGTATTTACTCCAATTATTCACAGTAATTTGTTAGGGTATCTCCTACTCTGTAAATTGATGATGCAGAGTTGGCTGTGGCTATCTGGGACTGCATTTCCCACTATGGCATTAGCAAGAGGGACAGGAATGGCTAATACAAGGGAAAGGATATACGGTCCATGACCATTTTTACATAGACAGCCCCCTCCTCTCCACTCAGTGTTTGAGCGGGTCTGGGGAGGGGGGGCTGTTCACGTATATGGTTGGCAGTGGGTGGGAGGATGGGTGTCCACTTGGTGTTTGCCCGTGTGAACACAGAGCGGGATGGGTGGGGGTGCGTGTGTTCTCCCGTGCAACACCCATTCCCACCCACATCCACCTATGGAGCCCTCCAGAAAACTGGAGGAGACTCCGTGGGTGGAAGTGGGTGGGTGTCCATGTAAACTGACATCCACCCACCTCCATCCACCATGGCAAAACACCCATCCCCCCCCCCCCAGTTAGAGGCCTGCATTCCTTTAGGAAAGAGCAGGGTTGGATAGAAGCAGTGGTGGCTGGTGGGGCAGGTGGCGGGGCCACCCAAAGTTAATGTTGCTATTAAAAATAGATTTAAAAGACCACATTCAGGATACAAACAATCACTTTATTTATATAGCTCCCTCTCCTCCCTCCCAATGACACTTGGAACACTTTAGAAAAACATTAAAGTACTGTAAAATAAAAACCAATCATTTTTAAACTCAATTAAAATTGTTAAAAGGGCAGGAACAAATATATGGACAGGAACCAGCAGACCTTGGGACTGAAGGCTAGAAAGGGTTTACCAAGGGTTTAATGCTTGTAAAGAAAGTGTGCCCGATGCTCTTTTTGTGTAACAGATAGTTACAGAAGATGTTGAAGCTCGCAGGAAGACATACCAGTCAGAGAAAATACTGGAGAACCTTACTGCCACTCAGTATTTGTCCAAAGAAGAGCTAGGAGTCCCAGAGGGCCCGTTTAATAGTGTATATCGTATTGATACTACTAGTATAACATCATTAAAAGATGACCAGCAAATGGGAACTCAAGGGAAGAAGGTTGGGGCTATGCTCCAAAATTTACAATTGGATTCCTCAGTGGTAATTAAAGAATATGATATATTAGGAGACCATGTGACTCCACTTATGCTAGCGCAAGATGCTGACCAAACATATGTGCCAGAGTCAGAGAGGAATGAAGAAAAGATTGAGAGCCAGGGCTGACAGATGAGGGCCCCCAAGATCCAACCGATTCAGTTATCTTAGGGTATTTTCAGACGTTATGAGATCACAGTGAACCACGGTGAATACCCACCTGTGGTCAATGTGTCTCGAACATCTGTTTGGCAGCCGCCAGATGTTCGCCACGCTCAATCGGCACATGGGGTCAATTTGAACCACACTTCCCGGGCTAGCGGGGGGAATGTCCCGGGAAGTGTGGTCAAAGAGATCCCCAGTGGGGACCAAAAAAAAGTAACAACTGGTCGGGCGCCACGGCCCGGGATCCCCGGCGGAATCCCGGGCCATGGCGAATCCGGCCCGACGTGGCAGCCGCATTGGCCCCGCCGCCCGCCCGTCTCCTCGGAGGGCGGGCGGCGGGAGCGTGGAGGGGGCAGGGCCATGCGGCCGCACGTTGCACCGCGTGGCCCCGCCCCCTCCCAGATTCCCCGCCGGGATCCCCCCGGCACATCTGTTACGGCGTGATGGGGTGACCCCGGCAGGGAATGAATGGGGTGATTTCAGTACGGGGCCAATGGGGCCCGTAACGTCTGAAATCACCCATAGAGGGGAATTGGGGAAACTCTTTATTTATACCCTGCAAATTCATCTGCCGTTAAGAACAACCCCTTTCCCTTAACTGAAAATGGGGAGCGGCAGATTATTTTGGGTAAGAGTATGCAGGGTAAAGTAATTGAAATTCTTTCATGGAATATCTCTGGGTATAAGGCAAAATCTCAGGATTTAGACTGGATCACTTTTGTGAGTCATTATGACTTTGTTTTTTTCCAGGAAATATGGCTTGGGAAAAACAAAGACCTTTTAGTCCACGGCTACCAAACTTACTCTAGCCCAGGTGTAAGGCATTCTATCAAGGACCGGTTATTTGGAGGTCTAGCGGTAATGATTAGGGATGAACACTTTAAATCATACAAATTATTGGCATCCCATAGGCAAGAATTTCAGTCAGGCTTATGGGAGCCATTTCGAGGAGAGCAGTTTATTTTTTAAAATGTATATATTCCTCCAGATTCTTCTAGTTATTATAGCTCTGATGTATGGGAGGAGCTGGAAAGATTTGCAGATCAGATAGAGAGGACCTACCCCTTGGCAATTTTGGTGATTCTCAGGGATTGGAATGCTAGAACCGGGCAAGAAAGGAGTGAGAACCCAGAGGATAATCTTGTAGTAAGTGAGGCAACATCAATCAAACGATCCAGAGACGAGTTAGTAAATGAGACGGGGAGATGCATGCTTAGGCTACTAAGTTCATGTGGTCTAACTCCCTTAAATGGAAGTGACCCAGACGATACTGATGGGGAATATACCTTTTCTAACTCCAGAGGCAGAAGTGTTGTGGATTACATTGGGTGATTTCAGACATTACGATATCACGCTCAACCCAAGTGAATCACGGTCAATTCCGCAGCGGGGCCAAAGCAGCCTGCATGTCTGTTCAGCGGCCGCCAGATATTCACCACAGTCAATACGCACATGGGGTCAAAATCAACCACGCTTCCAGAGCTCCGGCCCGGACCATCTCTGAAAGCATGGTCAAAGAGATTCCTAATGGGAAGCAAAAAAAAGTAATGTCTGAATGGCAACCACTGGCCGGAACCAAAGACAATGATTCCCAGCCGGGGACAAAGCACACAGTGTCGCTGCCAGGCAACCAGCACCAACACAGACCGAGGAGGGAGATTTAAAGGGCACATGACAGCAGCCAGGACGAGCCGCCCCGGTGCCTTCTGGGTGCTTTGACCACGGCCCGACCCGGGATCAGCATAATGTCTGTTGCGCTGCCCTGGGCCATGGTCCGGTGGTCCGATTCCCTGCCGTGGTCCCGGTCCCGCCATGTCTGGGTGTTTTCAGACGTGACGGGGCCAATTGGCCCTGTCACGAAATCAATGAATTGATCCCCCGCCGGGATGACCCGTCATGCCCTAACAGACGTGCCGGGGGATCCCAGCGGGGAATTGGGGAGGGGGCGGGGCCGCGCAGCGCAACGTGCGGCCGCCCGGCCCCGCCCCCTCCACGCTCCCCGCCGCCCGCCCTCTGGGGAGACGGGCAGCTGCCGTGACCAATGCCACCACAGCGCTCGCCCGCTATGGCCACGGGCCGGAATCCCTGCGGGGATTCCGGGCCGTGGCCGCCGTCCAGACGTGACGGTGGGGGTCACCACGGCCGGGAATCGCCTTCACCACACGATGGCCTCCAGTCCCGCCGATTCTGCTGCTCGCGTGGTGAATGTGATTCCCCGCCGTGGTAACATCTGGGGGAGAACATCCGTTCCCCCCAACAGACGTTACGTGGTCCAAGCCACCACAGGGAATTTACTGTGGTTGACATTGACCACGTAACGTCTGAAAATACCCTCTGTTCGGGGCTTTCCTTGACCACGGGGGGTGGTTAATCTGTTCATCCCCACCGGGAATCCACTGTGGTGAATTGGGACCGCGTAATGTCTGCAATCACCCATTGTTGTCCTGGTGTTGTACTGGGGAAGATTTACCAATTTCAAGGTTACAGTAAGTGCAGAAAGCGATCATATGACTTTATCTGCACGGATTAACTTGTTTCCTCCTGAAAGTCTTTCTACTCATGGTCTCATGCAAGGGAGGGTGAAAATACAGAAAGTGTCTGTTAAATGGTCATCAACTCAAGCAATTAGGACCTTTGAATTGCTATGGAGCCAGCCTTTCTGTAAAATTCGGGATGGAATAAGGATAGCTCAGGAGGAAGGCATAGAGCAGGTACTTAACGATTACCTTAGTATAATTAAGGAGTTGGGAGACACTATTCTCTCACGAGAAACATACAGATTACCCCAACCTGTTAAAAGTTGGTATGACTCTGATTGCAGGAGATTAAAATGAAGCCTGATACATGCAAAAAAAGGCTTGGTTAAAAGTCAATAAGTGATTACATCTCAAGAATTCTTTGCAAAACAGAGGGAATATAAAACCCTGCTAAAAATGTAAAAAGTAGAATTCTTTAATCATGTATGGGCTAGATTAGTAGTATCCACGAACACTAGAGATGCAAAGGTGTTTTGGTCTCTAATTAGTTTGGGGCTACGTTGTAGGTTGAGACACCCAAATCCTACAGTAGATGAAGTAACCAATTTTTTCAAAGAGCTTTATAATGACAGTGCAAGTATTCCTGAAGAAGATGCCTTAGAGAAGCTATTATCAGCAGATTCTCCTCCCTCTGAGCAACCATTCGATCCTTACGTAGGCATAGAGCGGGTGAAAGAACTGATTGTTGTGCTCAAACAGAGTAAAGCCCCTGGGGGCGATTGGATTACTGCCGAGGTTCTCCAGGGTTGTGTCGATTGGTGGGCACCTTTATTGGCCAACCTTTTTACTTTGATCAACAATATTTGCCACATTCCCCCCCCCCAATGGGAGGAAAGCATTATTATAACCTTATTTAAGAAAGGAGACCCTGGAGACCCCGGATGCTACCACCCTATTAGCTTGCTTCCCGTTATTGGGAAATTATATGCGAAGATCCTTCTTAAACATCTGGAAAGCTGGGTGCAGAGGAATTATTCCAGAAGGAATTATTCCAGAAGAGCAATTTGGTTTTCGGAGAGGTTACTCT
This sequence comes from Sphenodon punctatus, assembly GCA_003113815.1. Lineage (NCBI taxonomy): Eukaryota > Metazoa > Chordata > Lepidosauria > Sphenodontia > Sphenodontidae > Sphenodon > Sphenodon punctatus. Next base: position 1,188,424 of record QEPC01001413.1, read on the forward strand.
CCTACTGATAATTGCTTTGTTCTATCCCATCTTATTGCCAAATATGTACGGATAAGGGCACTGTTAGACGATCCTGCTCACAAGCGGGATCGTTCAGCGCCGGCATCTCTTCCCCGCCTTCCTCTGTATGCCGTGTCTGATGTTCAGACACGGCGTACAGTCGTTGTGCGCATGCGCGCATGCACCTCGGCCAGGGAACCTGGAAGTGCGGCGTGAAGCCGGCACTTCGGGGATCAGCGTCTGAGGGGCCAGGATCTCCGACCCGGTCAGACGCGGGGTAGGATCCAGCCTTGAAATTTAGACGAACGCAAAGAAAGGCGACTGATCAAAGGATCAGTCGCCTTTTTTGTCTCATCTATAAGCGCCCTAAGAGCGGGGCGGCTCTTCCTCGCGTTTGTAGATCTGAGGAAGGCATTCAACTCAATTTCCCGCAGGAAGCTCTGGCAGAAGCTCTTTATCTTGGGTATTAACAGGGAGCTATTATTTCTTTTAGTTCACTTGCATAGGGAGAACAGAGCTAGAATAAGGATTGACAACAGGGAGAACCTTTCTGGTTACATTCCAATAAATAGAGGAGTGAAACAAGGTTGCGTTTTAGTTCCTCTATTATTTAATATATACATTAGTGATCTTATGAAGGATTTGTTAAGTATAGAAGGTGACCCCCCCCCGAAAGTCAAGGATAGGAATATTACAGCTCTTCTTTTTGCAGATGACGTAGTATTAATATCCCAGACAAGGAAAGGCCTCTTAAATCGATTAAATCAGTTGGCCAAATACTGTGTAAATAATGAGTTAGTTATTAATACAGATAAGTCACAGATTATGGTTATGGGGAGAAGGAAGCAGAAATATAACTGGTCTATTAAAAATCAACAGTTGCTCCAAGTAGACCCATATGTCTATTTAGGTATTACCTTTCTGTCAAATGCTATGTGGGAAAGGCATAAGAGACAAATTGCCCTTAAAGCAAAGGCATCCGCTAGGGGTATTTCAAGCTAGCGGCAAGATCAGTTGGCATATCTGTCTCTTATGCTCTGAGAGTTTATAGAGCAAAGGTCTGCCAACTCTTAACATACGGGATGGAAATACTAACGGGAGCTAACTTGAAAACATTAGAAGTGGTTCAGAATCAATTCCTCCGAGGGCTCTTAGGTATACCACAAGGAGTGCCAGCTGTGGTTGTAAGAGCCGAGACAGGAATGATACCAATAATATGTATTGCCAGCCAGTTAAGTATTCGCTATTGGATAAAATTGTACACTAGAGCCACGCCAGACCTACCCACTCTCTGTTTATACGAAGAGTTGGAGCGTACTTTGGCTCCTTTTTACCCTTGGTTAACCCAGATTGGTTTCCAGATGAGGAATTTGGGTCTTTCATTTAGTTTTCCAGCAGGGTCTGACTTATACCATTTAATACGTTTGGTAAAGATCAGAGCTGAGGATATCGCTAAGCAGAAAGATCTGGCGGTAGTCTCAAGATGGAAAGCAGCCCCCTACTATCAGCTCTTTAAGGGTGTTCATAAATTTGAGGGCTACTTGGATAAAATAAGTAACATGAATTTATGTAGGGCATATATGCAACTTCGTATGCAGCTATGTAAATCAGCTGTTCTTTCTGGGAGGTTTCAGAGTAGGCCAAATGAAGAGAGGCTTTGCCCTTGTAGTAACCCTGAAATAGAAGATCTGCAACACATTATCTTCAGATGTACTTTTTATGCTGATATACGGCATGTTTGGTTATATCCATTGTGCTTGGGCAAAGAGTTTGCGCCCAATGAGGGGAAATGGTACTTCTTCTTTCATTTGATAATGTAACAACTATGCATGCTGTAGCCTCTTTTGCACTATTGGCGGTAAGGATACATAAAGTCAAGACTCAAATTAACTCATCAATTGATCAGGGTTGTATTGTCCTCCCTGGTTGTTATCCATGTACCCTTTTGGGCTAAAATCTGATTACTCCTCATCAATTGTTATTTCCCCTCACAATTAGTCATGTGAGCCAACAAATTTGAATGGCTTTGCAATTTTATTATTTTATATTTATGTTGTTTATGTAGCTGTGTTTTGTATAATATGTTTATGTTGGTTTGTTTTATGTTGGGTCAAGACATAAGTCCGTACCCATAATAAATTGATTGATTTATTGATTGATTGATTGATTGATAGATAGTTCAATTGTCGTATGATTGAATTCTAGGATTTTTTTAATCATCCACTTTTCTATGGACAGGATTGCTAATGTGTTTAGTCTTTCCTCTGACACTGTGTTTCTCAGGAAAGTTTTTATTCTCTAATAATCGTGCATCTCCACCCACCCACGGAGCAATTGGCAGTGGAGTCCGTTGCTCCGTGAGTGGGTGGTGGGTGGAGATGGGTGTTGCACAGGAGCATGCACATACCTACACCCACTGGTGTTTACACAGACGCCTCCACCCAGCGAAACTGGGTGGAGGCATCTCGTGTGAAAAGAGCCCATGTTGCAGGGCTGCAGCATTACCCTGTACCATGCATAATAAAATGGAACACCCATTTTATCGGTGTTAAGAGTGTCTGTGTAAAAAGTGCCGATGTTTAATTAATGGACATAACAGTGAATATAACGGGCATTTGGGTATCTGTTCTGGATCCTCTTTTGGACTCCCCCATGTTGCCCCACACATCATGTTTTCTCCATCGTAACTTTGAGCAATGATTTTCTGCTTGTCTATGTCATCTGTGAAAACAGCATCTAGTTGCTGAAACTAGGCTGTGGCAACAGTTTCAGCACGAGAGTCTGGCAGCTGCGTGAATCGATAGAAGTGTTTAATAGTTGAGCCATTGCCATTAATGTACCAGTAAATGTGTACACTTAGAATGCATGTAGACACATCTGTGGTGTCATCAGCCTGGATGGCCACAAATTCAGTACTTTTCAACTGATGGATATTAAAATCCCTAGCCACTGTGAGCATGCAGTCCACCAGTTCATTCTGAATTGTGTTCGAAAGACCCCTGCAGACTGGCGCACTCTGCAAATGTTTTTCCATCACAGAATCAATGGTAGCCACCAGGTTCACCATGCCTCCACACACCCCAGGATTTAGGGATCCCTCTTGTTCATTATACCCTCACAGTGCTAGCTCAAAAGTACCACAGAATCGTATACAGAAAATATTTGTGCAAGTATGTACTGGTTGTGTTCAGTTTCCTGGTTATGCTTTCTTACAGCCACACAGTAGCCACCTTTTATCTGTTCTGCAATGTTTGTGCTGCTCAACACTGCCAAATGTAGGCAGTTCTCAATGTGACTTCTGCATTCTTTGTGTTTCTTGGTCATTTCGCGGAGGTGCTTTAGATCCCTCACTCATGTCTGTGTCCATGGTTTTTCACCCCAGAACAACAAACTGGGAAAGCAGAACAATGCATTTTTGGTAGCACTGCTTTCTCTGTTGGTAGTATTGCTTTTCCTGAATCCAGGGGTGTTTCAAAGCCGGGTGAACCTGGTGGCTACCATTGATTCAGCAAAAAATACAGGACACAGATTAGACACCAGCTGCAACCATCTGTCCAGAAAACTGATCAGGAATATCGGGTTTCGTGATGGAACTGTGAAATGTAGAGACTGTTATTGTCAAAACAAGAATATTGGCTGGTGTAGTACAAAAGTTACTCTGTGCAGGCTTGTAAGGGTCTGACATCCTGGGTGATTCTGGAGTGGCATGTGTCTTAGCAGTGCCACCTGGTTCAGGCCACCTTTTCATCTAGTAGAGTTTCTGTTACAACAGTTTACGACACGTTCCCAGCTCCGGATTGCCTGCCTGCTTCAATATAATGTGGTCAGATACTCATAGAAGCTAAGCAGAGCAACATCTAGGGGTGTGCTTTCTGCTTATGTTTTCTGTTTAACTCAAACAAAATTTTGTAATTTTGTTTAAGGTAAACAGAAAACCTATAGAATAAAAAACCAACAAAATTTTGTTCAGAATATTTATTTCTGTTTTGCCTGACAGTGCCTGCAGTGAGGCTGTGTGAGGCAAAACAAACAGTGTATCAATTCAAGCCAGGGGGAGAGGGAATGGGAAGAGCATAATTGGCATCTCTGCTGGCCAGTTGAGCTCTCTAAAACATCATGCAGCACTTGACCCAGACAAAGAATTCCTGTGATAGGGCTTTGTTTAAGAACATAAAAACATAAGAAATACCATACTGAGTCAGACCAATGGTCCATCAAGCCAGCATACTGTCTCCGACAGCAGCCAATCCCGATTGCATGGGAGAAGTAAGAGTAGTCACAATGGGCAATCCATTCCCTGTTGATCACTCCCTGCTCCCGACAGTAAGAAGTTCCCATCTCGTAATCTTCTTGGCTAATAGCCATTAATTGACCTATTCTCCAAGAACTTATCCAGTCCTTTTTTAAACCCAGCCATACTACTGGCCCTGACAACCCCCTCTGTCAACAAATTCCATAATTTAACTGTGCGTTGAGTGAAAAAATACTTTATTTTATTTGTTTTAAATCTGCCACCAGTTAGTTTCATGGAGTGTCCCCTAGTTCTAGTGTTACTTGAGACGGTAAATAAACATTCCATATCTACTTGTTCCACGTGATTCAAGATTTTATAAACCTCTACCATATCCCCTCTCAGTCTTCTCTTCTCCAAGCTGAAGAGCCCTATCAAGCCTCTCTTCATACAGAAGCCATTCTAAACCCTTGATCATTTTTGTTGCCCTTCTCTGCACCTTTTCAAGTTCTACTATATCTATTTTTGAGATGGGGTGACCAGAATTGTACACAGTGCTCAAGGTGCAGTTGCACCATTGATTTATATTGGGACATGATATTTTAAGTTTTATTCTCTATCCCTTTCCGAAAAATTCCTAACATTATGTTCGCTTTTTTGACAGCCGCCACAAATTGAGCTGAGGATTTCAATGTATTGTCCACAGGTACTCCAAGATCCTTTTCCCAAGTGGCTACTCCTAATTCAGAACCCAGCATTGTGTACACATAGGGAATAATAATCCAAACTTTGTGCATGACGTTGTACTTGTTCACATTGAATTTCATCTGCCATTTTGATGCCCAATCACCTAGTCTCACAAGATCCTCTTGGAATCCTTCACAGTTTTTTCACGTTATAACTACCTTGAACAACTTTTTGTCACCTTCAAATTTGATCACCTTACTCTTTACTCCTTTTTCCAGATCATTGATGAAGATATTAAACAACACCAGTCCTAGTACAGAGCCCTCTGGCACTCCGCTATTTAGTTCTCTCCATTGGGAAAACTGACCATTTAGTTCTACTCTTTGTTTCCTAGTCTTTAACCAGTTACCGTTCCATGATAGGACACAGCCTGTTATCCCATGACTACTTAGTTTCCTCAAGAGTTTCTTGTGAGGGTATCAAATGCCTTCTGAAAATCCAGATACACTATATCAACTGACTCACCCTTATCCACATGCTTATTTACTTCCTCAAAAAACTCCAGTAGGTTAGTGAGGCATGACTTCTGTTTGCTAAATCCACATTGACTTTTCCCCATTGTGCCATGTTTATCAATATGCTCAGTAATTTTGTTCTTGACAATCGTCTCCACCAGTTTGCCCAGCACCGATGTGAGACTCATCGGTCTTTAGTTACCAGGATTGCCTCTGGAGCCCTTTTTAAATATTGGCATTACATTCGCTACCCTCATCCGCAAGTACTCTGGCAGATCTCAGCAATAGATTACAAATTACCATTAATATGTCCACAATTTCATATTTGAGTTCCTTCAGAACTCTTGGGTGAATACCATCAGGTCCTGGAGATTTGTTACTATTTAATCTGTCAATTTGCTCTATAACCATTTTCAGACTCACGTTAATTTGTGACAGTTCTTCCGATTCAGCACCTACAAAGACTGGGTCTGGTGCGAGTATCTCTCCAATGTCTTCTGTAGTGAAGACTGAAGCAAAGAATTCATTCAGCTTCTCTGCAATACCCTTATCGTCCCTGAGCGCCCCTTTTATCCCCTGGTCATCTAATGGCCCAATTGACTCTGAAGCAGGCTTCTTGCTTCTGATGTACTTCAAAAAGTTTTTATTAGTTTTACCATCTTTAGCAAGTCGCTCCTCAAATTCTCTCTTGGCCTGCCTAATTAACTTTTTACATCTACTTTGGCAATGCTCATGCTCCTCCCTATTTACCTCATTGGGACTAGCTTTCATTTTTTAAAGGATGCCTTTTTGGCTCTAATAGCCTCTTTCACCTCATCATTTAGCCACACAGGCAGACGACTGGGCCTCTTGCTACCTTTTTTAATTTGTTGAATACATTTAATCTGGGCTTCCAAGATGGTGTCTTTAAATAGTCTCCATGCTTCTCACAGATGTTTAATTTTTGCACCGTCTCCTTTTAGTTTCCCTCTAACTAGTTTCCTCACTTTTGGAGTGTTCCCCTTTAAATTAAATGTTACTGAAGTGCTTTTATTTTGCATTCTCCCTCCTGTAAGTATGTCAAATTTGATTGTATTATGATCACTATTGCCAAGCTGCTCCAGCACTGTTATCCCTTGCCCCAGGTCCTGCACTCCACTTATGATGAGATCCAAAGTAAGTAGCTCCTTCTCTCATTGGTTCCAGTACCAGCTGCTCCAGGAAGCTGTCATTTATGGCATCTAGAAATTTTATCTCCACATCTCTCCCTGAGGAGAATGGTGCCAGAACTTGGAGTAGACAACCAGTGGCACCCCAGAAATGGTGGGCCCAGTAGGTTAGGAGAGAGAGGGTGATTTCAGACATTATGAGGTCCCGATTCACCACAGTGGATTCCTGGCGGGGGTGAACAGATCAACCACCCCCCGTGGTCAAGGAAAGCCCCGAACAGACATCATGGCACCGGGACCACGGCAGGGAATCGGACCACCGGACCACAGCCTGGGGCAGCGCAACAGACATTACGCTGATCCCGGGCTGGGCCGTGGTCAAAGCACCCAGAAGGCACCGGGGTGGTGCGTCCTGGCTGCTGTCGTGTGCCCTTTAAATCTCCCTCCCCGGTCTGTGTTGTTGCTGGTTGCCTGGCAGCGACGCTGTGTGCTTTGTCCCCAGCTGGGAAACATTTTCTTTGGTTCTGGCCGGTGGTTGCCGTTCAGACATTACTTTTTGTTGTTTCCCATTGGGAATCTCTTTGACCATGCTTTCGGAGATTGTCCCGCTGAGAGCTCCGGAAGCGTGGTTTATTTTGACCCTATGTGGGTATTGACTGTGGTGAATATCTGGCGGCCTCCGAACAGACATGCAGGGCGCTTTGGCCCTGCCACAGAATTGACCGTGATTTACTGTGGTTGAGCGTGATCTCGTAATGTTTGAAATCACCCAGAGAGAGAGAATGACTCGCATGGGGCAGCCAGCATTTGGTCAGCAGGAGGAGTTGGGAGCTTACCCCACTGCCAGACTATGCTTCTGCTGTTTTTGAGGTGCCACCTCCAGACCATGTCTCTGTCTTCCTGCTGCTCCACCTGCCTGCTACCCACTAGTCTCTCTTTTCTTTCCTAACCTAATCTTCTCTCCTGCGGTACTCTCAGCAGCTGAAGTGCCCACTGTTTCTGGGTTGTTGCTGCCAGACAATGCTTCAGTGTATGTCTGTCTGAGAGTCTATGGGTGTTTTCAGACGTTACGAGATCACAGTCAACCACAGTCAATTCCCTGTGGTGGCTGTGATCACGGAACGTCTGTTGGGGGGAACAGATGTTCCCCCCAGATGTTACCACGGCAGGGAATCACTTTCACCATGCAAACGGCGGGACCGGCGGCCGCCGTGTGGCAAAGGCGATTCCCCGCCGTGATGAACCCCGCTGTCACTTCTGGACGGCGGCCATGGCCCTGAATCCCCGCAGGGATTCCGGCCCATGGCCAAAGCGGGCGAGTGCTGCGGCCGCATTGGCCGCAGCGGCCGCCCGTCTCCCCAGAGGGCAGGCGGTGGGGATTGTGGAGGGGGTGGGGCCGTGCGGCCGCACGTTGTTCTTCGCTGTCCCTCCCCCTCCCTGATTCCCCGCCGGGATCCCCTGGCACGTCTGTTAGGGCATGACGGGGTCATCCCGGCGGGGGATGAATTTATTGTTTTCGTGATGGGGCCAATTGGCCCCATCACATCTGAAAACACCCAGAGCCACGTCCCTGCTTGTTTCTGCCTGCCTGCCAGAATGAGAGTATGCCAGGCCCACTTGCTGCTATGCATGAAACATGTTGCAGTTTTCGACAATTCTGTCAGAAAATGCCCATCTCTTGCTGTTTTCCTGGTGTGGTATCCCCAGTCAAGTCCGATACTTAAATGTCGCAAAGTTTTGGAAAGTTCCACAAATTACCACAAAGCAAGGGAAAACTTCATGGGGGCTGAGGTGCTCCTCTCCAGGAGCTCCCAGGAAGAGGGCTTAGCACCCATGGCTTTCAGTCTACCCCAGGCTTTTTCCACACATGCCCAGCCTGCACACATGACCTTGTGGCACGCAGCCCCTGTGTCATGGGGCTCTGCCGCCGTCGCCGGGTCCCCCCGCTTCCGGTGCCAACCACAGCGCCCCTTGTGACCTCACCCCAACAGAGGGGTGTGACAGAGCCGGGAGCAGAACCAGGGCTCACGGCACCCCCATCCCCAGAAGCAATTCCCATGCCAGCAGCTGCACCTGCCCCTAGTGGCCCTGGGGTGGAACCTAGGATCCTGCGGTGCTCAGCCCGCCTGCAGGGGAGGCCTCCAGCTGCAAGCACTAATGACAGGGCTACTTAACCCTTGTAGGCAGTACTGGTGATCAGGTTTTCCTGTCTGGACTGGCCCCCCACAGCATTGAGAAGCTAAGTGACTGTGTTATTCCCTGTTGTTCCTTGTCTGGCCTTGAAGTGTGTTTGGTTATAGGTGTGTAGTGAGTTTACCTTCTTGTTTTCCTCCATCCCTGTCCTTTGAGTCTGTGAGTGAAAGAGTGTGTGTGAGACTGAGAGAGCGTTCCCCCCCCCCCTACTTCCCTTTCCCTGACCCAGGGCTCCTTCTCCCCCCCACCCCCTGGTTTGTGAGACCCCATCCCTGCTCCTATCCCTGGATCCTCCCTGGGGTGCTTGAAGGTGAGTGTGTGTGATAGGGAGCCACAGGACCCTTGCATCCCCACGCCTGATGATGATAGGGGCCTAACTTCCTTGCACTCTCAGCAGTTGGAAGGGTCCAAATACTATCCTGATGGGCATTTATATCCAGAGAGATTCCTAGGGACCCAAGGGGTACCTTGTGCTTGGTTGAGAGTGGTTGAGCTACCAGTTTCCCCCTCACCTCCCACCACCACCCGGTAACATCCTGTGTCCTCACAACTCAACTCTGACCCTGATGCTGGGATCTACGGAGGGAGTTTGACCCTGCACTGCTGCCACTGCTTCTTGTCACCAGTTAGTAACTGCAGGGGTGGGGCATGGGTGGGGCTATAGATGGTTGGGGGGTTGGGGAGTGGGTGCAATAGGCAGTGGAGTGGGTGACATGAGTCCTGCTGCAGGGCACCAGAATGAGCAGTGGGGCGCAGGTGTGAAGTGGGCAGAACTCCGAGCGAAGCCCTGGAAGAGCCCTGCTTTTGCCACTGCCCCCTGTATGCAGCCCGGCCCCAGCCCCCTCCCCCCCAGGAAATTGAAAGTTTACACCTCTGCAAAAGTACTACAACGTATTATAGGCAGCGCAGGGAGGTTAAGTACAAGCTCTAAAGGCCACATGGAGTCTATTATATACTAAGAGCTGCTGGAAAGCAAAGTGGAAACTGTTGCAAAATGTTGGTAATGTCGCAAAACTGCAAAATGTCGGGAACTGTCACAAAAAGCCGGAAACTGTCTCAAACTGTCAGCAAATGCCATTGGACTGGCGGCAAGAATGCCTAAACATTGACAGTAAACAGTGAAATAGCAAACAATGCTACCGCTTCAGCCCAATCTTTCCTGCCTGCCAGAACGAGGGAGGGAGGGAAAGAGAGAGAGAGAGAGAGACCGACATGTGTTTCTGCAAGTCGTAAGTGCCCACTGCTTCTGGGTTGCCATGGCCAAACAATCCCTCTGTGTGTGAGAGAGGGACTGAGCCACATGGCCACTTGCTGGTTCTGCCCACCAGAATGAGAGAGAGTGACTGAGCCAGGTGCCCACTTGCTGCTCCTGCCTGCCAGAAATAGACCAAGGTGTCTGCTTGCTGCTCCTGCCTGTCAGAAAGAGACCCAGGCACTCTCTTGCTGACCAGAACGAGAGAGAGAGACTGGCAGTCTGACCATAATTAAATGTTGTGATTTTTGTTTTTTTCTGCTTTTCCAAAACCAAGGAAACCTGTCTCTGAGCAAAAGGTTTCAAGAATTTAGAATTCTACATTATAAATCTAGCCTGCAGTTCTTATTCCTTCCTAGATCATCCCATCTCTGACCACTTCTTTGCCTCTTTCAACGTCTTCCATGGTCCTTTCGTGACCTGCAGGCCATTAACCCCCAGGACTTTGCCTCCTCTCTCCCCCCCTTCTCCCCTCAGTCGTCGCCTCCCCCTTCTCCTCCTCCCCCCCGACTCTGCCATCTCTCCTTCCTATGCCTCTCTCTCATCCACACTTGACTCCCTTGTCCCCCTCTCCTCCCCCCCTCTCCTGCTCCCACAACCCCTGTCCTTGGCTCACGCCCAGTATTCGCCACCTCCGCTCCTGCACCTGTGCTGCTGAACACCTCTGGTGCAAATCCCACTCTCATACTGACTTCCTTCACTTCAAATTTCATCTCTTCTCCCTTACTTCTGCTATCTCCCTCGCTAGGCAGCATTACTACGCCTCCCACATTGAGTCCTGTTCTTGGGACCCTCGCTTCCTGTTCTCCATCTTTAGAATCCCTCCTCAAGCCACCCTGCCCTCCTCCTTGCTCTTCCCTTTCTGCTCAGAATCTTGCTTCCTTCACCTCCAAGATAGACAAGGTCTGCCTCGACATTGTTTCCCACTCCTCTCTTCTTCCTACTCCCTCCCCTCTCCCTCCTCCCCCTCCTTCTCTCCTGTCCTCCTTCCCTCCCACCTCCCTTGGGGAAATCTCCTCCCTGCTCTCCTCCAACCCTTCCATTTGCCCCCATGACCCCATCCCCTCCTGACCTCCATTGCTTCCACTGTTGCCCCTTCCCTCCTGCACATCATCAACCTCTCCCTCTCTACTGACTCCTTCCCATCCGCCTTCGCCACTGTCTCTCCTATCCTCAAAAAGTCCACTCTTGACCCCTCTGACCCTTCTAGCTACCGTCCTGTCTCACTCCTTGCTTTTTCTTCCAAGCTCCTTGAACTTGTTGTCTACTCCCACTGCCTCGACTTCCTCTCCACCAACTCCTCCCTTCACCCCTTCTAATCTGGCTTTCGCCCCCTTCACTCTACTGAAACTGCTCTCGCTATAATCACCAACAAATTTCTTGTGGCTAAATCTAGTCACCTCTACTCCATTCTTGTCCTCCTTGTCCTCTCTACTGCCTTCGATACTGTTGACCACTCACTGTTGCTGGACTCATTTCACTCTCTTGGCTTCCATGGCTCCATCCTCGACTGGTTCTCCTCTTACGTCTCTGATTGCTCCTTCAATGTGTCTCTTACCAACTCCGCCTCCTCCCCCTTCCACTCTCGGTTGGTGTTCCCCAAGGCTCTGTCCTTGACCCTCTCCTCTTCTCTATCTACACCCCATCCCTAGGCAAACTCATTGCCTCCCATGGCTTCCAATATCACCTCTGCGCTGATAACACTTAACTCTATCTCTCTATTCCCTCTCTCCCTCCATTTGTTCACGCTCGTCTCACCAGCTGTCTCTCTGATATCTCTACGTGGATGTCTCAACGTCAACTCAAACTCAACACGGCTAAAACTGAACTCCTTATCTTCCCCCCCTCATCCTTCCTCTCCCTCCTGCCTGTTGATCCTTATCGATGGGGTCACCATCGTTCCCATCCCCCAAACCCGTAGCTTAGGCTTCATCTTTGACTTACCCCTTTCTTTTAAACCCTACATCGATTCTGTTGCCAAAGCCTGTCATTTCTCCCACCATAACGTTGCTAAGATTCACCCTTTTCTCTCTGTCTCTTCTGCCAAAACCCTTGTTCATGCCCTGGTCATCTCTCGCCTCGATTATTGTAACCTCCTTCTCACTGGCCTCCCCCGCTCTAACCTTTCTCCCCTTACCTCCGTCCAAAACTCTGCTGCCAGAGTCATCCACCTCGCCCGTTGCTTCGACCACGTGCAGCCCCTCCTCCTCTCCTCTCTTCACTGGCTCCCCCTTCCTGAATGAATCCTTCACAAACTCCTAGTCTTCACCTATAAAATTCTTCACAACCTTGCTCCCCCCTACTTCTCCACGATAATTTCCCTCCGTACTCCAGTCCTTGAACTCTGCTGCTTCTGTCCCCCCTTGGCCTCCCACGCCTCCCTTGCTCCCCTAACTGCCTTCGTCCTTTCTCCCTAGCTGCCCCCCACTCCTGGAAATTCCTCCCTGCCCACATCCACCTCACCCCTCCCTTCATATCTTCAAATCTCTCCTCAAGACCCACCTCTTCTGCTCTGCCCTCCCCGACTCCTTGCTCCCCTCTCCTAACTCCTGCTGATACCCTCCATCCAGTACAATCTGTTACTTGAGGTTTGTCTACTCATATCCTCACCACATGGACCAACCGGCCATCATTCTTGATATAACCAAGCCAAGCACGTGCACCTGGGACCTTGCATCTTTGTGCCTGTTACACTCTTATCTCTCCCTCTGTTCCCCTTCCTTCATCTCCCCCCCCCCAATCAATCAGATTGTAAGCCCTAGGGCAGGGACCTTGTCTATTACATTACTTTGCAAAGTGCCAGGTACATTGCTTGCACTATATACATCCTTGATGATGATGATGATTAATAATAATAATAATCATAATAATAATAATTAATATTGTGCTCAGTGTTTCGCAAGGATTACAGTTACCTGAAGAGGAGAGAGACAGGCTGGCCAACATGCCTTCCCACTGCTGCTGCTTCCCTGAAGGGGGAGGGTTAGAGAGACCAACATTCCCCCACACTGCTGCCTGCTTTCATGAGAGGAGTGCCCTTCTTTGAACCCCAGACCAGACAGGGATATATTTCTTACTTTCTCATCCTCTCAAATGCAAGTTTTGCCTATCTACAGGCAAGCACTGCTGTCCACCAATGTGTTTTTAGAGGGTAGTCATGGCCTAACTTCTTGGGGTAGGATTGCCAAAACGTTGGTGGTCCCAGACCATTACCTGTCACAAAGAAGCCCGTAGTGACAGGTATTCCAGGGTGCTGACATGTGACTCTCCAAAGCCTACTCCTCTTCTGCCCACCTGCTGCCTGCCACAATCTCTCTCTCTTATGCCCACCAGTCACTTCTCTAATGGATGGGGATCACTCACAAGTTGGAGTCACCAATGAGAATCCCTACACAATGTACACTGCTGCTGCTCACCTCAATAAGAGAGACACTGGGCACTGTGCCCACAGAGGGAGCCACCTAATGAATGGGACAAAACAGTTCACATCCTAGCAATGGGAAAGTGTCAGAGAGGCAACTATTTTGGAAAATTGAAGCCATGCAAGTGAAGGCCCATTGAAATGAATGGAATGCCTATTGAAATGCATGGGAAATGAAATTTTAAACATAAAATAAAAATGAAATTAAAAAGAAACAAAAAAAAAATTCAAACATAAATGAACATGAAAATGTTCCCTCCTGCACATTCCTAGCAACATCATCTTTGCTCCTGCTTTTCTCTATCCTGGTAGCATACCCTCCAACATCTGACTGAGAGAAATAGGTACAATTCATGTCACCCCTAATTTGCATGAATGTATGTTTCTGATTTTTTTTAATGAACTAATGATCAACTTTGGGGCTAAACTGAACAAAGAAGGCTGTCTCTGTGAAAGGTTCTATGTTCACATACATTTGTATGGGCAGGACTGATGTTTTGAGTGAAAACTCAGACTATTAAAAACTCAAAATTCCCAAAAGGGTGCACTGACTTCGGCTCTAAAATATTAGTTTTAAAGACAGCCCCCTGCCCCCGAGGATCATAAGTAGGGTGACATGCAACCCTACAACCTGTATTTCTCATAAATGTCCTCTAAAATTTGCATATCTGGCCACCCTAATCATCTCTCACAAAAACACTCCCTTAGTTTTCATCTTGATCCTAGGCACACAGCTCCCTCCTACATATGTGTTATCTATCTTTCTTCTTTGAAGGCAGTGCTTATCTCAAGCTTATTAAAATGAGAAAATGTGCCGTGCCCCCCAGCAATAAATAACAAGTAACAGCAGCCAGGGTAGGAAGTCAGCCTGCTCTTTCTCCTGCTGGATTAATGAGGTGTTAATGACCTCCTTTGTTTGTGAACCTGGTACAAACCTTACACTTCAGGTAGTCTGGTACAAGATAACAAAATCCATTACTGTACTAGCCAAAAATGTATTGTTGGAGGGTATGTGGTAGGATTGCTCCTTTTGGCTTTGACTTTTGCTTGCTAATCTGTCTACAAGATTTGGACGTAATTATTTGTTATATATTATTGATATAGTTCCAGCAATACACCTGGCATTGTACAATCCTAAATTTAGAGACTGATCCCTACCCCACGGGACTTAAAATCTAGCGGCAACAATGGAGAGGAGAAGATAGGGAGAGAGAGAGGGACACATTCACGAAGTTGAGAAGTTGCAGGTGCACATGCTTAACTTAGGCCCTTTTCAAATGGGCACAAGCGCGTGGTGGGATGGGTGGGTGGTAGATGGACGCCCACCCACCTCCACGCATGGATGCACCTCCATTGCCCATGCACGGAGGCACTGGGCACAATGGATGGACCGCGGGAGCACACATGCACCGCCACCCATCCACCATGACAGTTGTGCAGATGCCCCACCCACCCACCCATCCGCACACGGGGGTGAGGGGAAGGTGGTTTCTGTATGAAAAGGTCCTTAGTTACAGGGAAGAGAGGGACCCTGAGTGAAGGATGGGAAAGGAGAGGCAGCATCCGTGATGAGTTTATGGGGACGAGGAGCTAGGGGAAAGCCTGACAGAAAAGCTAGGTTTTCAGGAGGTATTTGAAGGCTGAGAGGGAAGGAGCAGAACAAATGTATTCAGGGAGGAATTTCCAGGCATGGGGGGGGGGAGGGGGGTAAGAGACAGAGACATCCCTCTGGTATTCCCATCCTCACTATGCTCCAGCCCAGATCTGTACCTGTGTACACTAGTGTTCTTGATTTCCCAGAGGCTGCATGGATCTGTTCTGTGTAGTTCTGCTTGCCTTCACCTGTGTTAGACTGTTGCCTTGACTCAGGACCTGATCTGCCAGTGGATACAGCCGCAGACCATAGGATCCTGACAAGGTCTTAATCCATATGTGATTTAGAGACCTGTAACCTGGCCTGAACCCTTTGGGACCTAATTGGTTGTGATAACCTTGGGCCAGGTCAGGCAGACTCTTTCCAAGCTTCTCGGGCTCAGGTCAGGCTCAACTCCGTACTTGTGGAAGACCCTGTCTTCTACAAAGGCCCATTTCACATGAGACACTCCCCCCCCCCCGCCCACATTTAGGTATGGGTGGGGGGTGTCCATATGACCGCCATGGTAGGTGGGGGGTGCGTGCCCGTTGCTGCGCTCCACCCACCTCCACCCATCACCCATCACTCACGGAGCCATTGTCCAAAACGGCAATGGCTCCATGTGTGGAGATCAGTGGAGATGGGTGTGCATCCGTGTAATGACTGCCCCACACGCTGCACAGCCAACGCGACACACACTCATACCTCCCCTTTAAAAGAGGACACTTATGAAAAATACATGGCACAGGGCTGCACTGGAACCAATGCAGCCCTACAACATGAATTTTTCATAAGTGTCCTTTTTTAAAGGGGAGGTATGGCCACCCTAATCCCCACCCCCTGCAACTTGGTGTGTTTGAAAAGGGCCAAAGTGTGGTGATATCACTATGCTCCATGGAGGCAGGACCATTTTGGAAAAGGGAAGGCAATGCCTAAACGTCACCTCTTATATAACCCCACCCTTCACAGTGTGCTATCATGTTATGGTTCTCAGTGGAGTTAGAGGACCAGGCTACCCAGACACATGAGACTCAGGCTCAGAAGAGCTCAGCTCAATGGGTTTTGGTCCAAACTTCTGGCTTAGACGTCTGGCACATTACTTGACTGTAGGATGCTGAAGCAACGTATCCACGACATTGACAGACAAAAACTAAGGGTACTTGCCAGTAAGGTGAACTCTGCTCCTTTTTATAAATATTTACTACCACCTCGTGGGGGGTGGGGGCTTCATATATATATATCAGCTTAACGATCCTGGGCTGAGACAGGCCTTCATCAGGCTGAGGTTTCAGTCCATGCGAACAGCCGTTCTGTTAGGGCGCTATCAGGGGGTTCCATATTCTGAGTGGTTGTGTCCATGTGGAGGTAGGGTTGAGGACTTGGGGCACTATTTAATTTCTTGTCCTTTATATGCCGCTCCATGTTGCCAACTTCAAGAAATTGTTGGATTGGATGATCCAAATTGCAGCAGTTGCTCTATCTTATAGGGGATAGATTCCCTGTTAGATCCATGTCCGTGGCGATTTTCGCAGTAAGAATTGGGTCCATTCGTTCAAGACTGACCTCTAATTTATCTTAATGTTCATCTTATTGTTAATAATTTTTTTGTGTATTTTTATAGGAGCAACTTTTGGCCATAACTTTCCGGTTATGGATGTGTAGATCCATGGGTTGATCGTTTACTTATTTGATTTGCTGTACACATTTTGCACTTGTTAAGGTCTGTTATAGTGTCTGTTGCTCTTGTATTTGGTAATTTTGTTTTGTTGTTTTTGTTTTTTTATCTTGTGCTGGCCATGGGGCCAACAAGTAATAAACTTACTTACCTACTTACTTGACTGTAATGCGTATCAAGTCACATTGTTTTCAACACTAGTACTCATAAGTGCTTACTCGTATAAGTAAGTGCATATAAGTACTGGGCCTTTATTACTTTGCTTTAAATTTATGCTATTATTTATCAGGAACTTTTGGACAAAAGAGTAGACTGATGAATTCGTTATTTGCTTTCGCTTACATGCATAAACACACCTACAGTAGAGGTTTCTAGTAAAATTCAGACTTCCTCCTAAAGAACAGGTTCATTATAAAGATTTAAAGAGATCACTCTCTTTTGAACATCAGAGGTTTGAGATGAAGCCATTTGAATCAACAAACTATTTAGAAAATAGCTAGCAATGGTAGTAGTTCATATAAGTATTTATACTATATAATATAGTACTTTTGAAACTCTTATTTAACAAAGTAACTGCCATTTCCATGTTGATCAAAGTATGTATTTAATTTGAAACTGAAAAAAATGAATATCCTAATCTACCCCAAATGCCCTTCTATATGTACTAATGAAGTTAGTGAAACTAAGTGAAATTAGAAAGTCTTGAAATGTCATTTGTTAGTCTTTCTATTTACTCCTTTATAGAAAAAGAGTTTATAGACTCATAAAAACTGCACTCTAATAGGAATGCTTTCAACTGGTTTTATCCCTTTTTGGAACTAAAATAATCATTTTACTAATGAAGAGAGATTGTTGCTAACACATAAAATAGAAAAGCATAGCTATATTGAAGATAGAAAACACAGAGGATTGCATTTCTGTCACAAGAAATACTGCATGTTGTGAAGAAAAATAAATATGTGATCTGCCCTTAGCTTTTGCATGATAGCAGTGAGGGAATGATTGATATTAGGTTAGTCATTTACGGGTAGCTCATCTGTGTTTTATTTCTGATCCTGTCAGACTGAAAAGAACTACCAATTTTATTAGGGCTGGTGATGTACTCCATACTTGTAGTTTTATTATCTGTTTGAGAAGCCACAAAATATTGGTGCTTTTTAATAACAAGCACTTTATGTTTCCTTGTGTCAGCAAATTTTCTAGATTAATAACCTCTGTTTGATTTATAGAATCCTACTGTGATGTTTTTTATAAGGTTCTGAGGCACTAATTTCTGAAGGAGTATGTAATAAACTACCGGGAGGCTGTACATACATATATATCCTTTTCTTTCTTTTGCCTGAGTCATATGACTTCCTTCGGTGCCATGATTAGCTGCAATACCTGTTTTTATTCCAAACCCCCTCAGTGTTGCTATTCGTTTCTTTCATATTTTGACAGTTGTACCATTAAATACTGTATCATTCCTGACAAATCTTTTCTTATAATGTTAATAGGTGGCTGATAAGTAAATAGTTGTCTAAGGTTATAAATAAACCTGAGATTGTAGCGTTACTACTTTTGCTGAACATTACAACAAGGAAAAAATCCCGGAGAAAACCAAAGAGAAATCTTATTTACTCTGTTTAGAAGATAAAGTATTTATAGGATGTTTTTATTTACTGCAACAGAATACATCTTTAAAGTAAATCATAGTAATGTAGGGGAATAGATTTTTTAAATGGGAAAAAAAAGGCTAATACAATTTTAGGCTGCATTAATAGAATCATTGCCTACAAGTCAGCGGAAGTAATAAATTCACTTTATTCACCACTGGTCAGACCTCACCTGGAGTTTGTGGTGCCTTGTATGGATATTGACAAATTGGAGCAGTTTTAAAGGAGAGTGACAAGGATGATAAAGTGTCTGGAAAACAAGTCATAAAGAAAGTTTGAAGAAACTGGGTATGTTTAGCCTAGCAAAGAGACGATTAAGGGGAAACATGATGGCAATCATAAAATATCTAAAGGGCTGCCACCAAGAAGATGGTCAGGAACTGTTCTGCACTGCTACACACGACAGGACTAGAACTAATGGGCTCAATTTACAGGAAGATATATCTTGGCAAATATCAGGGAAAATTTCCTGAGAGCTGTGTGGCAATGGAATAAGTTGTGTAGGGAAGTCATGGGCTTTCTATTGCTGGAGGTCCTCAAAAAGAGGTTGGACAGTCATCTGTCGGGCATGTTGTAGCTGTAGTCCTCCTGCAGCAGAGCAGGGACTTCTTGGACTAGATGAGTCTCGAGGTGGAATGACCTACATGGACTTGAATTTCACGTGTTGTGTTTCACATGTGAATTTCACAGGCCATCAAGGTCAGTGGGTAAATTCCCCAAAGAGTTGGATCCATTAGTCTCCAGGAATTGACCATGCTTATGGCAGTAAAGGATATCCCTAGCTCAGCCAGATGTAGTAGCCATGGTGTAGGAATTGCCAGATGAAATTCTGTGACCTCGGGTTTTAGGTGATCACAATGTTCCTGTGTTGCCTTAAAATCCCTGCATGACTTTCTGGCCCGTTAGAAAAATTCCCATTGATTTCAGTGCAGGCAGGATTCCATTCTCTGAATTTAGGACTCTACTTTTTAGTCCTGATCCAAAGTCCATTAAAAAGAATGAGAGATTATTTGTTCACTCCTTGTGGCGATGGCCAGTATTTCCAATACTAAATAATAATGGTGACAACGGGCACCCTTGTCATGTACCTCTTTCCAATTTAAACTGGTCAGTCAATTCCCCATTGATTAATATCTGTGAAACTGGTTCTTTATATATAGCTTGCACCCTTTCCATAAAATTACCAGCAAATTTCATTTTAAAAAAAGTTTCTAATAAGCATTTTACTTCAATTTGATCGAAGGCCTTCTGTGCATCCATAGATATAATCATCGTTGGTATGCGCTGCGTTTGAACAAAGTGGCATATATCTATGGTTTTACAGATATTATTTGCCCCCATCCTGTTAGGAATAAATCCCACTTGTTCTGGATGAATTAGTTGTGTAATTATACCTGGAAGTGGCAATAATGGGACCAGGATCACAAAAGGAGTGGTATCTAGAAATTACAAAGCACTGATAAATACGCAATATCCAGAGACTCCAAGCTATGAAAAAAAAATGGGCTAAAGAATTAATTAAAGACTGGTCTAAAGAACAGTTAGAAATGATTAGAGGAAGAACATTTAGGTCAACGCAGTCACTAGAAGTAAAAGAACCACAATTAAAACTGATTTTTAGGCTTTATAGGACCCTTGAGTGGTTAAAATAATTTGGTGGTAGCATAACAAATGAGTGTTGGCATGGATGTGGGGAGGTGGGGACATTATTACATTGCTGCTGGAACTGTGGAGAGATACAAAGGTTTTGGAAAATGATTCATAATCCTATATTGTCAATCACCAAATGTATTATCCCCTTTACACCTGAAGTTATACTACTGGGAGTATATCCTAAAATAGAATTGTTGAATTACCACAAGGAAACTATAGTTATTCTGATTCTGGCAGGAATAAACGTTCTAACTAAGAACTGGAAGAATGCAACAGGACTGACAGAAACTGCTTGGATTAATAGTATTTGGTTTATTTTTTCAATGGAAAAATTAAAAGCAAACTTCCATAATAAACAAAAGGAATCTGGAATTTCCTACAGCAGTATAAACAGACATTAATAAAGAAAGAAAACAGTAAAAAAAAAAAAAAGAATGAGAATCCACTGACTTCAGAGTGTCTTGGACCAAGTTCTCTAAAAGCCCATTAGAATGTAGGTATAATATCTGCTCAATCTCATTTCTGGCCCATGATGCCATATAAAGCTGTAATCTTCACATCAGTAGCATGCAAACTGTGCTTTCTGGATAATAAATCCCTGTTGCTTAAATCCTTTTGCATTCATTGTCAGGCAACCCAAATGGATTGGCATGAAAAAACTATAGATAATTTACACCGTCCTAAAAGGAGATGTAGACTTATACTGTTTTGCTTTCTAATTATCGGCTTGCAATGTGAATACATTTCTACAAGCTATGTAAGACAGGAACAGCTAGATTAAGTTTCAGCAAGTTTTATACGGTTCATTCCAATGTTTTCAAAATGAAAAAAACAATCATAGATGGAAGGGACCTCAAATGTTATCTAATACTAGGAATGCAAACAGAATGCGGTTCGGATGTTCGACCACTTGGTTGTTCGGTTTGAAACCCGAGTTTGGGTTTGGTTGTTCGGTTTGGTGGAGTTCGGTTCAGCCGAACTTGGCCGAACATTAGAAAATTGTGCTATCGATACCTATACCGAATTCGAAGATTTTTTTTGGTAGGGGTCTCCACCCCTAGAGCCAGGAAGTCTGCTTCTCAGCTGCCTCCCCCTTCCAGTCACGTTTTTCCCACCCAAAGTCATGATTTTCCCACCCCCGAACTCATCTGAACTCACCCGAACATGGCCGAACTGTTTGGCCGTTTTCGAGTTCGTTTCTGATGTTCAATTCGGACGTCCGAACAGACCGAGTTCGGTCCGAATCCCTGAAAGATGGCTGTCCAGCCTCCATTTGAAAATCTCCAATGAGGGAAAGCCTACAACAGTGGTGGGGAACCATTTCCCTTCCAGGATTCACTTTGAAAATTATTACAAGGTCCAAGAGCCACAAAGAAATTGGCAGAGGGAATACTTAAACAGTCTGCTTATTAAGAGGAGGGTCCAGATGGATCTGTGCCATGGATCTGTCCCGTTGTGTGTGCCCTCATCTCTGCTCCCTTACCCTTAGCTCTCTCTTTCAGTGCTTGGGGGTAGGAACTGGATCTACAGCCACCCCCATATCTAGGAACTGGAAAGGGTCCAAATGAAAACTAGCCGTGGGCTGCATTTGACCCCCAGATGTGAGGTTCCTTGGCCCTGGTATACTACCTTTCTAGGCAATTTGCTGAACTGTTAGAAAGCTCTTACTGTTAAGAAGCTTTTTCTGAAAGTTAATTGAAATCTACCTTCTTGTAATTTGAGCCCATTATTTTTAGTCTTGCCGTCTGTGGTTCCCTACCGTCTTCTTTGTGGTAACCTATTAGATATTTGAAGACTGCTATTATGCCTCCACTTAATCAATTTCTTCTTTTCTCTAGGCTAAACATATCCAGTTCCTTCAACCTTTCCTCTTTTCCAGACAGTTTACCATCTTTGTTGCTCTCCTCTGAGCCAGCTCTAATTTGGCAATGTTCTTCTGAAAATTAGGTGTTTAAACTAGACACAATACTCCAGGTGAGGTCTCACCATTGCAGCATGTTACTTCTCCTGACTTGGAAACAATGTTTCTGCTAATAAAGCCTAAAACTGCATTGGACTTTTCTGCAGCCACCTTACGGTGCTGATGCATTTAGTTTGTGATCATCCACAATCCTGAGATCCTTTTCACATGTGCTGCTACCAAGCCAGCTGTCCACCATCCTATATAGAGCTGAAATGGATAGTTAACTCATGCAGAATGTGGTGGCCTGCCTCTTGATTTTATTTATTTATTTATTTTAGCAATTTTTATCTCAGTCCTCCTGAAAATAGCTCGGGGCAGCTAACAGTTTCAAAACATAAAAAATACAATTGTAAAAATATTTTAAACACTCATAAAATCACAACAGTTAAAACAGGCTAGGGCAACAAAAACACTTAATGCAATAAATATGGGTGGAGGGAGATAAAAACCCCTAACCCCCCCCTCCCCTAAGGTCTGGGCGAACAGCCAGGTCTTGCAAATTCGCCGGAATGTTAAAAGGCTTGGGGCCAGGCGAGCTTCCTCCGGGAGGGAATTCCAAAGGCGTGGCCCAGCCACCGAGAATGCCCTCTCCATTGTGGCCCCGCGCTTAACCCAGACCCTGCTGTCTCGTTGCTATCCCAGTGTCTGGACGCCGTGGTGGAATGGATGTGGCAGAGCAGACTGAAGCTCAACCCCGATAAGACGGAGGTGATGTTGGTGGGGAGAGCGAGGGAGGTGTCGTCCCCCCTGATTGGGGGGGTTCACCCTCCTATAGCTCAGCAGGTTCAGAGTCTGGGGGTGATATTGGACGCAGATCTCCGCCTGGAGCGACAGGTGGAGGTAGTGGCAAAGGCCGCTTTCCGCCAGTTATATCTGGTGCGGAGGCTGCGTCTGTACGTCTCTGGCCTGGACCTGGCCTCCCTCATCCATGCCTTCGTCACCTCAAGGCTGGACTACTGCAATGTGCTCTACGTGGGGCTGCCCTTGTTCCTGGTTCGGAGGCTGCAGTTAGTGCAGAATGCGGCAGCCCGGCTCCTGTTGGGGACAGGCCGTCGGGCGCACATAACACCTGTGCTCTGGACTCTGCACTGGCTGCCAATAGCGTGCCGAGCCAGGTTCAAGGTATTGGTGTTAATCTATAAGGCCCTTCATGGTCTCGGCCCCTCGTACCTCCGGGATTGCCTCGCTCTCCGCGCCCCAGAGCGGCTCCTTTGGTCTGCTGGGGGTGCCTTCTTGTGGTGGATGGGGACGCCAGGACACATTAAACTAGTTCTTCAGAGTCTGCACTGGCTGCTAATAGTGTTTCAGGCACAATTCAAGGAGCTGGTTTTGATCTATAAAGCCCTAAATGTCCTGGACCCTACATGTCTAAAGGACTGACTTCCTTCCTATGTCTCTCCGCAGCCTCTAAGATTAGCTAAGATCACCCTCTTGCAAATTCCACCATTGACCAGGTCCATACAACCCGGGCATGCGGAGAGGCATTCTTGGTGTCTGCTCCACAGCATGGAACTCCTTTTCCCTTGGAGGTTCAGCCTGGACATCTTCTGGAGGCAGTGCAAAATGTATTTATATGGCCAGCCATTCAACAGACAGGGGTAGATCTTGGGGTGGGATGGGGGTGGGGTGCCTTATAAGCATTTTATGGAGTTTATTTTGTGTTTTTTTATTATGCTGTTAACCACCCTGAACCTTCAGGGATGTGGCTGGATAAAAATTCAAAATAAATAAATAAATCTCTTTTTTCCTAAAAGGTATTTATTAATCCAACCAGGATAAATTCCACCCCCTGACACAGGAAACCAGACTAGAGGATTATCATGGTTATTTTTTAGTTTATGTATTTTGAAGCAATGAAGCTATAAGATGCTGCTTTAAATTTTTGATGACTATGCCAATCCTCGACAATTTGGGTTCAAAGTTTCTATGCCCACGTCTCCATAAAACTGAATATTTCTAGAAATATTCAGATTTTTAAAAAGTTTGATCATATCCAAGGAAAATAATAGGAAAGAATGCATTCCTTTGCTCATGTCAAACAGGCAGCTTCTGATAAATGTTTTTAGAACTTCCCATTCCTCCACACTTTGGAACAGGACCTTAAAAACTTGTGAAGGTGAGAGAGTACATATTTTTTTGGTCAAAGATGTATCTTATGTTTTTAATTAATAATTCCTATGAAATTCTGACCAGTTATTGGCCTCCAAAATATCACTATCTGCACAGTTTAGGTTTTCAATTTGAGGTTTTCAGCATTCTTCCCTGGAGATTCTATCGGTGCTGAGCATGTTTCAAGGAGGAAAAAAGGGGCTGCAGAAGGTTTGGTGGGAGTGAGTCGGGAGGTTCTTTGAGGGGGGGGGGGTTCAAGCAGTATAGAAACTCCAGGGGCAAGGGGTGAAAGTTTTGTAGAATTGGGAGTGGGGAGAGAGGAATAGGAGCAGAGATAGCAGAAACAAGCACCATGGGTGAGGGGGGAGGCAGAAAGCATTTTTCTTTTAGTGAGTAAATGACTGGCAGTAGCCATTGTACACAGTTCCCTCTAGAATTTGGGATTGGGATTGGGATTGGGATTGGTCACTCTCAACATTCTGTTGTCAGCAAATAGCTTTCAAGCCCAATGGTAAACAATCATTGTACCACACCCTCTACTAGTGGCTACTCCATGTGGAGTATAACAGCTTGTTTCTACTACCACTTATTCCATTAGCTCAATTAACACAGGGCTGTGGTTTAGATCAGGGTTGGGGAACCTTTTCTGTCCTAGTGGCCACACTGAATATTAGCATGAGGTCCAAGGGCCACACAGGGGTGCTCAGTGGGTTTATTTAAGAAAAGGAGGGCCCATATCATGGATCTGTTCTGTGGATCTGTCCCCTACGCTTGTGTGCATGCCCTCCTCTCTGCTTCATTATCATGAGCTCAATTTTTCAGTGCTTGGGGGTAGAGAATGGATCAAGGGGTCAGATCCAGGCACTGGGAAGGGGCCACATAAAAACTTGTTAAGGGCCTCATTTGGCCCCTGGGCCTGGGGTTCCTCACCCCTGGTATAGATAGTTGAATGAAAACCTGTAGAACTGTGTTCTATTCCTGTTTCTGCCATTGTGTTTCTCTGTGATGCTGGCCAAGTCACTTAAGCCCAACTCTTTAACAATGACAGCTAATTTGTGTTTCTGATTTTATGCATACTTAAAATGAGACACCAGATTTTATTTAATATAAATTGCTATTAAAATATTATATACTTTAAAAAGACAGGCCTTAGCTTTAGCATGGATTAATCCAGTTGTCAGTGTGACGTTTAAAAACGGTCACCAGATGTTAGCACAGTCTGGTTCCCAACCGTTGTGGTGTTTAGCCTGGGCTGTTTCATGGGAAAACCCCTGAGTGACAGCCCAGGCTAAGCTCCACCATGGTCAGGAGCCAGCCGGCAGACCCAAAGTAAAGCAGGCTATCATGTCTGATAGCGCACTTCACTCAACCCAGTCCGGAGTGGCAGTGGGAGCTGGGTGCCATGGTGGCTATCACTGGTTGCCATGGCCGCCCATCAGCCAGGGGGAGGGTGTTGGTGTTGTATGCAGTGCAGGGGCATGCGAACGCACATAAGTGCGTCACCCAGCTCCTCCCTGGCCCGGGCCACAATAATGCTTCTTTGGCAGCCCGGCCGAGTCCGACCCAAAGTAACGGGCCCTGCCATGGCCCGGAGAAGACCGTGGTAAGACCCATCTAACCTGAAAGCACCCTCTGAAAACTTCCTTTTTTGTGTGGCTTTGTGCAAACAACCTCTGCAACGCTAGAAAATTTTCAGTGGTCAGGAGCCTCGCTCTTTCTTCCATCCACTCTGAATATTTTCTAGCAGTGTTCAAGTCGCTTGCAAAGGGCATCCCTAGAATCAAGGCCCATGCTCAACTGAGCTCCCTCACTCCATGGTAGTTAAGCCCCTGGCAGTGAACATGGGCCCCTGGTAATAACTGAGGTGAAAGACTCCTTTTCCTGATCACTGTCTCCTAAAACTCTGTTTTTAAAATGGAAAAGATCTTTGATTCTTTTGAATTGTTTTCTTTTTCTTTATATTGGATGCATGGAAATGAGAAAGAGAATGGAACCACACAGGGTCATAGGATCCCCATGAGTAGATCTGACATATAATCAAGTCCATGTTTTTTTACAAACATTTTAGAGTATGCATTTGTACTCTGCAAAATTGTACTTCCATGAAAATATATTTTAATTTAGACTAGTAGTTAATGTTCAGTTATTCTAAGAAGCAATTTGTTTTATATATTCATTATATATACATTTTGTGTGTCAATGCATATTATAATGAGTAATTTCTACTGGTCATCTGTAATTTCTAATTACAGATTTCTGTTTTCTAACTTCTGCTGACTGTCCCCATTGGATAATATTCACTCCAAGGTGGTTTACACCAGTAGAGCAGTTTGAGGACTGGGTAGAGCAGTTTGAGGAAAGAGGAAGTTCGACACTTGTGAATGCATTGAAGTATTCTAGCTGTGTGTTTGTACATTTTAATTTGTTATTATATTGATCGAAATTCAATAACATTTACCAGTTTCTTTGAGAACACACAAAGGCAGATGAAAGTCTTCTGTGTCTGTGGTCTCTGTGTTGTCTATGTGTGTGTTTTTAATTCCACTGTATTTCAATTTCGGTCATTGCTGACTTGCGTATTCAGGCTTTCTCAATAATATGCTGTATAGGGTTGTTATTTATTAGGTAGGAGGACTGTCAATGAAAGAATTGAAATGTTAATATAGGTCTAAGAATCTTTTATTGTGAAGGATCTTGATCTCTCTAGAGAATTTTGACTGGTGTAGTGTCATACATTCTGAAAACCAAATGCTTAAAAGGGTATTAAGCTCCAGTATTAAAATATTCATGGAGTGAGAGAAAAAGTGAACTGTAATAGTCTCTTGACAGGAAAAAAAAAATCACAAAGCTATATGTTTGACAGTAGGAGGCTAGTGAGAATGATCATCGTTGCAGGACGCAGACAGGAAATACCATCTCACTCTAGGCCCAGCAACAGAATCTTTGCCCTCCTTATGGCATTACAGTCCTGAGAGGAAAGGAATACATTTGAAAGCCTCTTACTTCTTTCTTTCCTTCTTTCCGATTTAGCCAACTTATTTCTTTGGTCACAGTGCTAGGTATGACAGTGTATTAGCCAAGCTGTCTCAGCCATTCAGGCATTTTATCAGCCATTCTAAGACAGATGCTAAATACTATAGCAAGGACTAAATTGAAATCTCTGATGACTCTCTTGAGATGGTTGGATAGCAAGAGGCACACTGGTTGCAATAAAGATATAACCCTTTTTATATGTAAGAGAAAAAAATGGTCCGCTTTTGAAAAGAATATTACTTGCTAAAAGAATATTTTTTTTCATTCATTGATTGTCACAT
>QEPC01001413.1:1236254-1249770 GCA_003113815.1 Sphenodon punctatus
TCCCTTTTGTGACATTTTCTGTTGACACAGGAAAGGTTTTTTTAAGTTATCCATGTGGAAGTGTAGAAGTGTCAGAAAATAAATGTGTGGAGTCTAGTCCGTTCCCAAGTGTCAGGGATGGTTCCTATTAATGGGCATGGGGGCAGATGTCCCTCCTGCAAGTGCCCCCACAAACCTGCTATGTGAGCCTCTCCTGGCCCCCAAGTTTGCCACCGCAACGCCTGAGATTCAGTGCGGTACAGTAGCCCATTGCTGCTCTGCCTGCGAAGGGTTAGAATCATTTCCCTGCACATTCAAGGAAAGTCCCACAAGGGGGAGCATGTCCCCGAAGATAGCGCATGCTCCGGACGTCACCTGAGAGAGCAGGCTTTCTGGGGCAAAGGAAGGAGGAGTTGGGGCTCCCAGGCTGAGTTCCAATAGAGTAACTCAGCCAATCGGCAAGATGTAAACATTGTTTTTGGGCGGTAATCCATTCCGCCCAGCAGCAAGGGGGAGGAGGAGCCAGGAGTGTGTGTGTGGTGGGGCTGTGACCTGGACAGCAGTGTGAGATGGGTGCCTATTTCTTTAAGGAGCTGCGACTCAGCCACCTTACCTCTCCCTGAGTCTGCTCCTTTCCCAGCTCACAGGAAGTGGGGACGGACTCCCTCCTACTCTACGCCTGCAGCAGCCAGGATGAGTACAGCCCTTTTGAGAAGGTAACTTTCTGGCCATGGGCAGGCATCTGCTCTGCTGATGACATCAATTTGTGAGCTGCCCATCCCTATCTTTGAGCTGTACGCGTGTACTGGGGATGGGGAGGAGCTGTTGCCTCTTCTGCAGCCCCCTCCTCCTCCTCCATAGCAGCAGAGATCAGCCTGCCTGCATGCCCAGCCCTCAAGGCAGCTCTTATGTGATGCTTCGCCCTCCTTAATCAGCTGATGCTGCTGGGTTCAGGCTGAGAAGGATGCTGCCTGCTTTAGAGAAGAAGCAGCAGCCCCAGGAACTCAATTTAACAGAGGCTCCATTCAAGGTGAATGTGTGTTGCAGTTTGGAGCTCCCTTCCCTCACTTATTTCTTTGTCTCCTCAGGCCCTCTTTCCCTCCCTCAGATTCCCGTTGGCTTGGCAGTCCCACACATTTCCCACCCGCCATTCCTCTACCCCTTCATAGCTTCATCCGGTGTCCGTGTACACCATCCTTTTACCCACCTTTTCAAAGCCCCCTAGCTCTTCTGCCTCCTCGCACCTATCTTTTCTGTCACGCTGTCATTGACTTAAACATCTTTCTCCCCCTCCCTTAGGATATCTAATCTCCCCCTTCTCCCCCCCCCCCAAAAAAAGACTTATTTGACTTATATTTCTATTTTCAGGCACCATTCCCCACTCATGTTCGATTTAATCCCCTTCTTTTCCCTATATCTTCACCTCTTCTAATGTTGTTCCTCCTTCCCCTTTCACTCTGAACAAGTCCCCAGGCTCTGTTGACATGTTATTGTGTTACTTTTCTATTCCCTTCTCAATCTGCCTTGCACTTTATTACCCTGGTCCCCTTTATTATTTTGTTCCTCCTGCCTTCTGGCACCCTTTTCTCCTCTATAATAGCAGTGCCCTCCCTTGACATCCTTCTGTGGTTCTAGCTTCTGATTGTACTTTGTAAGGGTGACTGAAGATGGGACAGTCTTGGAGAAGGAGACTTGGGGTGATAGAGAGGAGGTGGGAAGGGAAAGGAAAGTGTTTCGTTATGAAAATAGGGTGCCTTTAAAATAATGCATTTATACTTAATCAGAAGTAATGGTGTTCTCAGTTTAATGAGCAAGACTTACATACTGGTAATTTGCAGTGTGAAAGAAACAGGCAAGAAAAGTAGGATCGAAATCATAGATCTGTTGCCCTGTATCTGTCCCTTATCCATGTGTATATGCCCTCATCTCTGCTCCCAATCCCTGAACCCAGTTTTTCAGTGAGATAGGAACTGGATCCAGGGGCCAGATCCTGAAGCAGGAGTAGTGGTTAATTTAGTGTTGTCAATAACTGAGAAGAGTGTAACTTTTTCCTTTCTCCTGGGTATTTGGATAATTATTTGACATAGGGTATTTTCAGACGTTACGAGATCACAGTCAACCACAGTGAACCACGCTCAATCCCGCGGCGGGGCCAAAGCACCCTGAACGTCTGTTCGGCGGCCGCCAGATGTTCACCACAGTCAATACCTCCATGGGGTCAAAATCAACCATGCTTCCGGAGCTCCCCCCCAGGACCATCTCCGAAAGTGTGGTCAAAGAGATTCCCGATGGGAACCAACAAAAAGTAACGTCTGAACGGCAACCACCCGCCGGAATCAAGCAGAACGATTCCCAGCCGGGGACAAAGCACGCACCGTCACTGCCAGGCAACCAGCAACAACACAGGCCGGGGAAGGAGATATAAAGGGCACACAGCAGCAGCCTGGACGAGCCGCCCCAGTGCCTTCTGGGTGCTTTGACCACGGCCCAGCCCGGGATCGGCATAACATCTGTTGTGCTGCCACAGGCCGTGATCTGGCGGCCCGATTCCCTGCCGTGGTCCCAGTCCCGTCACGTCTGTTCTGGACTTTTTTTGACCACGGGGGGTGGTTGTTCAGTTCACCCCTGCCGGGAATCCACTGTGGTGAATCAGGACCGCGTAACGTCTGAAATCACCATATACTTGCATTGTGAGTACTAGGAAAGTGAAGGATTATTTTCCCTCAAATCTACACAGTGTACTCTTTTTGTATTAATAAAAGTTTCAAGTGATTTTGAATGATCGCCTGCTTGTTCCAAGTGCTTTGTAGTGCTGGGACTCATTTTTTTTCATTTAATGAAACATATCGTTGGTAAGTTATTACAGAATAGTTTGCAGTATGGCAGTTCTCTGGGGACTCTGCTCATAGGTACTCATTGACCTAAAATAAATAATTTAATTTTCCACAGTTTCCTTGTGTCTTTAGTTTTAGGGTTATGATTTTGCAAGTGTAAGCCAAGTCCTTTATTGGTGACAGTTTACAGATTTGTACTCTGATTAATTTTATGCAGACACAGTTTAGTTCTCGGTTTCCTTTAAGATTTTCATTTCATTGTGTGTTCTATACCATTGGTCATGTCAGGGGCATAGCTACCATGAAGTGAGAGAGCTCAGCTGAGCCTGGGCCCTGGTCTATCGGGGGCCCTTTGCAAAAGGCTTGATCATCAATAGGAAATTTTCAGAGTGGGTGGTGGAGGGAACAGGGCTAATGCTCTGCCCCCATCCCCTCTGAAAATTTTCTGCTGATTCTCAGGTTGCTTGCAAAGGGCCTTACTACAAAGGAAATGTTCAGAGTGGGTGCGGGTGCCACTCCAGGGGCCACACTGGGAGTCAAGGTAGCACCACAACCTTTTCCGGGGAAGGTAAAGGCTGGCCAGGAGCCTTGGGAGAATCACTGCTTAGGAAGATATTGCACTTAGGGGGGGCCATAAGTGAGACATGAACCCAGGCCCACCCATTGCCTTGCTGTGCCACTGGGTCATGTAAGAGTGACATTTTAATACTGGCCCTGCCCACTGCTGGCCCTGCCTACTGCCCCTCCAACCTAAAAATCCACCAGCCGCCACTGCCAAGTGTAGATTTTGAAAATGCATTCTGTAATTTTTAAGTTATGATGTTTTGTAGTTCCCAAGTTATCCAATGGAGAGAGTGAGACTTTAAAATAATATCAGGATGTACGTAGATTAGACATAACAAACACACATACATTTTATGTACATCTCCTTCTACACTGTTGTATAGAAGAGATACACTGTTGTATAGAAGGGTATCCATTTGTAGGATATAGGTAGAGAGGTTATAATACATAGATGGCACATGCGTATGCTACATATTGTGATACCCAGTCTCTTCTTTTTTCTATGAGAGGGTAGAGTGAGACATACAACAAATGTACATATGTTCCATTTTATGTATGTATAATCTATGTTCACAGTTTATATTATCTATGAGGGGCTAGGAGCCAGGACTCCTGGGTTCTGTTGGAGGGAAGTGGGGGCTAGTTGGTTAAAAGGGAAGGTGCTGGGAGCTAGGATTCCTGGGTTCTCTGGTAGCTGCAGGATGTGCTTGAGTGTTACTGGTGGGAGCTGTACTAGGACAGTTTACAGAGAGGTAAATGCTGCCTAGGAAGAGGTAACAACCATGGGCTTGTTGCTTGCTGCTCTGGTAGGTCTTGAAGCTGAAGGACTGGGAGCTGTTCAGTGCTTGGGACAAGCTGCAGCGGCTTCCCCATTCCTGAGAAGTTGTTAAAAGTCCCCATAATTCCCAAACAGTCCCAGAATGACTAAGAAAGATCCACCCAAGTCAGTCTATTTTTTTCCACATTGGTACTGTTGGAGGAGGGGGAATTTAGTGTATTCACCTTTCAAAAACCATGCAAATCATAGGTTCAAAAATCTTTGTTTTAAGAGAGGAGTTCATGCTCCAAAAAGCATGGAAATTGTAAGTTAAGACTCCCACCTTAACTTACATGCTATGTAAGCAGTAAAGATGTACAGTTTCATATATTGCGCTCGCCTACAACTTAGGCTCTGTGCACCCACACTTTGCTTTAGTCTTTCAGCCCCAATCTTCTTCCTCTGCAGGTTGGGAGCAATACTGAAGTTGGGAACAACAGGGAATCAGGGGGCAAAAAGCAGGCCCTCTGCTTTCTCTATATGCTTCCATTTGGTTTGGGGATAATGAGTCAGCTGAGTGCTGGTGGGATGTATATGGGGGAGCTAGGTTGATGGGTGTGGGATGTGTATAGGGAGACAAGATGGGGGCAGTGGTGGAAGTGTCTTTGAGGAGGGGAAAGCCAGGCACTGGAGGAGTGTTTATGGGGGACAAAGCTGAGAAATGGGTGGTGTATATGNTTTTTTCCACATTGGTACTGTTGGAGGAGGGGGAATTTAGTGTATTCACCTTTCAAAAACCATGCAAATCATAGGTTCAAAAATCTTTGTTTTAAGAGAGGAGTTCATGCTCCAAAAAGCATGGAAATTGTAAGTTAAGACTCCCACCTTAACTTACATGCTATGTAAGCAGTAAAGATGTACAGTTTCATATATTGCGCTCGCCTACAACTTAGGCTCTGTGCACCCACACTTTGCTTTAGTCTTTCAGCCCCAATCTTCTTCCTCTGCAGGTTGGGAGCAATACTGAAGTTGGGAACAACAGGGAATCAGGGGGCAAAAAGCAGGCCCTCTGCTTTCTCTATATGCTTCCATTTGGTTTGGGGATAATGAGTCAGCTGAGTGCTGGTGGGATGTATATGGGGGAGCTAGGTTGATGGGTGTGGGATGTGTATAGGGAGACAAGATGGGGGCAGTGGTGGAAGTGTCTTTGAGGAGGGGAAAGCCAGGCACTGGAGGAGTGTTTATGGGGGACAAAGCTGAGAAATGGGTGGTGTATATGCACGGATGACAGTGGGGGGCAGGCAGGAATGGAGTGGAAGTGTATGTATAAGGGAGTTAAGTGCTGGGAAGGGGTATAAATGGAGAGACAAGCCTGCGAGATAGGTGATGTGTATCCACGGACAAATCTGGGGGGCAGCCAGGGGTGGAGAGCAGTGTTTGTGTGTGGGAGGTGTTTCAGGGTGCTGGGAGGGGTATAAATGTGGGGAGAAGAGTGAGAGATGGGTGAGGTGTATTCAGGGACAAGGCTTGGTAGCAGTCAGGGATCAAGTCCATAATATTGGGGCAGGGAGGAGCTTGCTGTCCCCAGCTTCAGTGTTGCCCCCAACCTGCAGAGGGAAGAGGACTGGGGCAGAATGACCAAGGCAAAGTGTGGGTACTTGGAGCCTAAGTTGTAAGTGAGCACAATATGTGAGACTGTCCAACGTCTTTACTGTTTACATGGCAGGTAAGTTAAGGCTCCTGCCTTAACTTACAATTTCCATGCTTTTTGGAGCATGACTGAATTTGCAAGAGCCTTAACTCCATTCTTAAACCAAATGTTTTTTGATCCTATAATACAGAATGTTCTTACCACCACATATTGTAGCTGCATACACAGCTTTACATACACCCAGCCACATAAGAACCAAAACATTAGTTCGATAACACTAGAGAAAAAAAAAAGTGTTTATTTTATGCTGCTTGCTAACAATTAAAGTTGGCAGGCTTCATTTCCTCTTTTTACTACCCTTCTGAATTTCTAGTAATCTATAAGGCAATATTACAAAATAAACACATACACAAAATTCTCACTGTAAGGATAACTGTTATGAAATGTAGGAACTTCCATAATGTAGCAGGCCAGTGATCTGTCAACTCTAGTATCCTAGTTTAGGCAACAGACCATTGCGAAAGGTGTGCAGAATGATACTACAGAGATAATTATTTATAGGGTGGTGAGCATGGCAAAATAAAATGTTAAACCTCCGTAATGTGCAATTATGCAATAACATAGTAATGTCCAGATCTGATAACTCTTGCAGTGTTGTCAAATATTTATTTTAAGAGCCTCTCATCATGCCCTGCAGCAGTGCAGAGACCTTTTTAGTCCTTGTTCAAAATGTCCATCATCTTGCATCACTGAAGCCAGGATGTCTTCAGTAAAAATGCTGCAATTTTCCTTCAGCTTTTATATGCAAATGTGAAACTGCTCCTTGTAAAGATGGCCAATCTATCTAATTTCCTTCAGTGGGACAGAAGCCAAACTGACCTCAGTGAAGATTATTGCTTTTCAGTTCTTGATGTGCAATGCTGGCAGAAAGTAGTGGATGGACATGGAAATGTCGGCAGAGTGAGTGATAAGGCTATATAACTAATATTGTCTTCAAATTACCTGTTACCGAAATTAAGACTTAAGGTGCTTTCGGACATCACCACTACCAGCTGTGTACTCCAGTAGTAGCAGCATTAATTTGATAACAGTTATCCTTACAGTGAGAATTTTGTGTATGTGTTTATCCCATGGTCACATTTTTGGTTATTATCTGGACAGATCTACCATGTAGTATCACAAAGGTGATTGATGGTGGAGGTTCTCTGGATGGAAGATTCCAGTGGTAGATCTATTCAGACATTATTAAATGTTCCAGAGGTAAGATAGTGGTGATGCTACTAGTGCATGTGGTGAAAGCAGATTTAGACCATTTAAGGAGCATTGGAGTCTTATCACCAATATCACAATGAGAGGACTACTCTAGAGCTGAAATGGGTAGCTCATTTGCTCCCGCATGTAATACCCACATTTTCAAGTGCTGTATCGGGTACTCGTCAGGCTACTCAGTTACCCAATCAGATACCCAAAAAATTGGGATGGAAAGAGATGAAGTAAAAAAAATTGGGACTGGAAGTCGACATTTCAGGACATCAGGTACTTGAATCAGCTGGAAATCAGGTACCAGTCAGTACCCGATATTTTTGAGTTGATTTGAGTACAAAAATTCAACATGTATGTCTGTTTTTGCAGGTACTCTTTCAGTTCTATGCTACTGCCATTGTGCCACTGATCAAGAAGGATGTCTCGGTCCAAATTTGTGGATTTCAAAGTGACATTGAATCCAATTTTATGTGCACCCCAATATCCACTCCCTTGTAGTGAAGATTTGCTTGCTACTCTTAGTGGTGATCAGTGTTTCAGTAAATTTGATTTAGTAAATGTGTATAGTCAAGTGGATGTTGATCCTGTTTCTGTAATACTTCACAATCAATACACACAAAGTCTTATTTTTGTTGCAGCATATTGCTTTCCAGCATCACATCTGTTCCTACCTTTTTCCAGAAGACCAGGGATTAGGACTAAAATAGGTACTTAATTTAGTGCCCACGGGTACTACCTGATTTTTGGGGTACCACATTGGGTACCTGATGGATTACCCAGGTACTGCTGATCGAGTACTTGGATTCCCCAAAAATTGGTAACTTTTACCAATTACCATTACCAATTTTCCAATTACCAATCAGTATATTGGTTCGGACAACCAAAAAATTTGGATGGAAATAAAAGAAAACAGAGACTGGAAGTTGATTTTCAGGGACCAGGAGTTGAGTTTCTGGGACTAGACAGCAGTTTTCCAGGATGGAAAACTGATGATAAATAAGTGTTCGAAGTCAATAAGTCCATGAAGAAGTAAAAAAAAATTGGTACTGGAAGTTGACATTCCAGGACCAGAAGTCAGCATTCTGGGGCATCAGGTACCCAGATGGGGTCGTGGTACCGATTGTACCCGATGTTGTCCAATCGATTTAGGCACCAGAAATTTGATGAGTATACCTGTTTTGTGGGTTCCCACTTTCAGCTGTACTGTGGATGAAATCGTGAAGGAACTGAACAGAGTTCAGTGCACTTCAGATGACATCCTGGGTACAGGGAATGATCGGGAGGAACGTCTTCAGAATCTGAATACTGAACTGCAACTTTTTAAAGATTATGGGCTGAGAATACATTGAGACAAATACAAGTTTTTCAAACCTTCAGTTGAATAACTTGTTGACTAACCACTAATCTTTACTTTCAATTTTTGGCCTGAACCAGGGTATTTTATCGTTAGTTTCAGCATGCTTGCAAAGGTGGGCGTTGTTGCTTTCTACTATCCAGTACCTATATTGGCTTAGCATGCCAGTGCCAATGGACTGTCATGACTGTCTAGCCTAACCCACCACAGAACAACACCAATCGGATGAAGTATTCTAAAGTTGATGGGCAGTTTGCTCACCTCAAGTGCTGATATTCTAAAACCTATTTTTAAGGATGATATGCTGTCTCTGGTGAAGGAGGGTATGATATTACACAGTACTGTGGGGGACCACACCAATTCTCAATTGTTTCATGTTGAACTGAACTGTCTGTACATCAAGATATAATCTGTACATCAAATAAATAAATTCCTCTTATTTTATTATTTATTTATTTATTTTATTGCATTTATGTGCCGCCCCCTTATGCCAATGGCATCTCGGGGCGGCTTCCAACAAAAAATTAAAACAATCTTGAACACTATAAAACTACAATAAAATCTAAAATTCCAACATCCTTAAACAATTTTAAAACTCCACCCCCCATAAAAATTGAACCCATTCCCTCCCCACCTCCGAAGGCCTGGGAGAACAGCCATGTCTTGCAGACCATATGGAAGGCCAACAGACTCGGGGCCAGCCGTGCTTCCTCTGGGAGGGAGTTCCATAAACGTGGCCCAGCCACTCTTGTGGGGAATTTATTTATTTATTTACTTGCATTTTTATCCCGCTCTTCCCTTTAAGGCTCAGAGTGGGTTACAATACACAAAATAAAACCAAATATTAAAATACCCAAATAAAACCAAGTAAAATTCCCTAATGCACCACTGTCCTACCCCACCAGCCAAATATGAAAAGGTCTTACATTACCTCGGGAAGATGAGCAGTTTTCAGTCTTAGACAAACCTCCAAGGGAAGGGAGTTTCATAATTGTGGGTCAGCTACCGGGAATGTCCCTCTACATGCCCTCATCAGTGAGTGACACTACTAAAACCACCCCAATCTCATATTCTGGAAATTCCTCACAAAGACCATTTTGGTATGGTGCATATAAGAGTCTGAAGGTATCTCAGAGGTCATCTAGTCCAACCTGTTGCTCAGTGCAGGAATTCTGCAGCTGCAGCATCCCTGACAGATGGCTGTCCAGCCTCTGTTTGAAAACTGCCAGCGAAGGAGAGCTCACCACCTCCCTAGACAATTTGTTCCACTGTTGAACAGCTCTTACCATTAGGAAGTTCTTCCTAATGTTTAACCGAAATCTGCTTTCTTGTAATTTGATACCATTATTTCTAGTCTTGCTTTCAGGGACAAGAAAGAACAAGTCTTTGCCATCCTCTCTGTGACAGCCCTTCAAGTAGTGGAAGACTGCTATCATATCTCCCTTTAGTCTTCTCTTCTCTAGGCTAAACATACCCAGCTCCTTCAATCTTTCCTCATAGGACTTGGTTTCCAGACCCCTGACCGTCTTTGTCGCCCTCCTCTGAACCCATTCCAATTTGTCAATGTCCTTCTTAAAGTGCGGTGCCCAGAACTGGACAGTCAGATGTGGTCTGACTAGTACAGAATAAAGTGGAACTATTACTTCACATGACTTGGAAACTACTGAAACAAAAAAAATTAAGTTCCAACGGAGGTAAATGTAACTTCTCTGCCTTGAGGTAAGAAAAATCAAATGTACAAATACAAGATGGGGAATACCTGGCTTGGCAGCAAGGCATGTGAAAAGGATCTGGGGATTGCAGTTGACCACAAACTGAACAAGAATCAGCAGTGTGATGGAGCTGCAAAAAAGACTAATGCAGCCTAAAATTGCATTAGCCTTTTTTGCAGCTGCATCACACTGCTGACTCTTGTTCAGTAACCAGATCCTTTTCACATGTATTGCTACCAAGCCAGGTACCACCCCATCCTGTGTTTGTACATTTGATTTTTCTTACCTAAAGCCAGTACAGTTACATTTATCTCTGTTGGAACTTAATTTTCTTTCATCCAAGTTTTCCAATTTACCAAGATCATTTTTAATTTTATTTGGAGTCATGTTTGGTAGTTGTGGATTGACAGGCATTGAGATTCATTTATTTATTTATTTATATTTATTTATTTAATTTCTTAGCCGCCCCCTCACGTGCATGGCATCTCGGGGCGGCTTACAACATAAAAAATAACAATAATTTTAAACAACAATAGAACACAAATATTAAAACATCTAAAACTCCTTCTAAAAACAACCACCCCTTTATCCCAACCTACCCTACCCTGCTTAGAAGGCCTGGGAGAACAGCCAGGTTTTGCAAGCCCGGCGGAAAGCCAACAAACTTGGGGCCAGATGGGCTTCCTCGGGGAGGGAGTTCCATAGTCGTGGCACGGCCACCGAGAACGCCCTCTCCATTGTGGCCCCCTGTTTTACACAGGGGACCGCCAAGAAGGTGCCCCGGGCAGACCGAAGGGGTTGCTCTGGGGCGCGGAGGGTGAGGCGGTCCCTGAGGTATGAAGGACTAAGACCGTGTAGGGCTTTATAGGCCAAGACCAGCACCTGAAGGCCAAGACCAGCACCTGAGATGAAGGTAAAGGGCTGTATTATATGTGAGCAAATTCAGAATGTCCCTAGTAGCTCATCTACACCCTTGGCCATAGCCCCAGACTCCTTGGACATGTATCCATATGGACTATGCTGGTCCTTCTGAAGATTATATATATTTTGGTGGTAGTCGATGCTCATTCTAATGTTTTCAGAATAACGTCTACTTCATCTAGCAAGACTGTTGGACATATCCACACCATGTTTAGCCAGTTTGGTCTACCCATACAATAATGGTCATTAGTTCTGCTCAGAAGAATTTCAGAGGTTCCTAGCTGCAAATAAAATTCATCATATAAACTCTACTCCATATCAACCTGCTACAAGTAGGTTGGTGAAGTGCTTTGTACAGACCCTTAAGCAAGCTTTACAAGCTAGCCAGTCTACCTTTGGTCATAACTTTTGGTCATAACTAGATATCTTTTGACCTATCTGTAGGAACATGCCACAAGTTACCACCATGGAGTCTCCAGCAACTTTTTTTCTTAAACAGACCTTTTGCATACCGTTTGGACTTCCTACTTCCTGACATTGGGTGATTTCAGACATCACGCACTTCCAGGTCACCACAGTGAATTCCCAACCATGGCGAGCCAGCGACCCCCCTCCCGTGGTCCAGGACAGCCCCAAACAGACGTGACGGGAGCGGGACCACGGCAAGGAAATGGACGGCCGGACCACAACCCAGGGCAGTGCAACAGATGTTACGCCGATTCCGGACCATGGTTAGAACACCCAGAAGCCACCGGGGCGGGGCTGGAGGCAGCCATGGCCGACTGCGGGCACATGAAGCCAAAAGCACCAAAAGGCAACACCCACACAAGAGAAACGGGAAGGGAGGGGGAGGTGAGAGAAGAGCTGCAGAGGCAGCACACGTAACAGGGACAGGGAAGCCAAGGACACAGCAGGACACAAAGCACACACACACGCCCGGGCGCAAACACACCCGAACGGGAATGGAAGAAAGGGGGGAGCACACCAGGGCACACAGGGAAACAACAACACAGGACAGGGAACGGACAGACACCCAGGAAGGGACACACACACCAGGCACTGCGCACAGCCAGGAGAAGTGGCATGGGGGTGGGGGGGAAGGGGGACCGCACCCCGGGAAGGCCAACACACACAGCAACATGGACACAGGGGTGGGGAGCCATGGGAGGGGAAGGGACCAGTCCGGGAACAGGCCGGGACACGGGGAAAGGCACCCAGAACCCCACTGAAAGCACAGGCAGCATGGGCCACCCAACAGCAACACAGGCAGCCCAAGTCACGGAGGTTCCCACAGGGACAGAGCGGGGTCACAGGGGGAGGGCTACCAAACAGAGCAAAGCACCGGAGCGGTCTGAGGCAGGTCCATACGGCAAGGATTCCCCTCGCTGATGCAGAAGCACGGGTGGGGATGGATGCCAGCTGGATCCTGTGTTCAGCACATGCAGCCCCCCCCCTCGGAGGAAGCCAGGAGGCACTGTCCAGGGGCCCCAAGACCCTCACAGTTACGGAGGTACCCAAGGGGCGGGGGAGCAGGGCACGGACACTGGTGACCGGGAGGCCGTGCAAGGGAGGACTGCACCACGGGGAGAGCCGGGAGAGGTCACAGGCAGCAGGAACCAGCCAAAGGGGGGGTCGGGCACAGAGAGGAACACCACAGGCAGCAAAGGACAGGGGGTGCCCATGGAGGAGGCACAGCAACACAGGCAAGCAGAACGGAGTCAACCGACCCAGCCAGAACAGCTGTGAGACTGGAATGGCAAGGAGCGAGTGGCCAGTGCCCTGAGCTGGCAGGGAGGTGCAGGGAACACAGGGTGAGGCTGTCATCCATGACACCGAAGACACAGGGGACCTCACATCCAGCTACATGGGGCCACGAAGGGGGCTGGGACAGGTTGGCCCACCAGATGCACGTAGTGGGGCCGCTGAAGCATGTCCTGGCGGTAGCCCAAGCGTGGTGGGCAACGAGGTAGTAGGCCTCAAATGGATCCAGCCCGGCCAGCCCCACCTGGCATCAGCACGGGTCCACACAGCTGCCAGCGCTGCCAGCTCCAGTCTGGTGGGCTCCGACAGGGAATAGTCAGCAGCAGGGGGCCAAAGCAGGGGCCCGAGCTCCAACAGGTGGTAACATGCAGCCCAACTCAACCACTGGTAGCCACGGGCCCTGTAGATGCAGCAGAAGAAGGAAACAGCCAGGGTAGGGTCCCCCTTCTCCAGACAGGTAGTGAACCCGGCCAGGCCACAGACCGAGAGGTCGGACACGGTCTCCGCTGTGGACCATGCCATATGCGAGCACCACATCTCTGGAACGCGCCCATCAGGAAAGGGACGGAGGCCCCGCACCCCCCATGGAGCTGGCACGCACTACCACTCGCCGAAGTAGCCGAAGTAGCAAAGGCCGGAGCTCAGACTTGCATAGGCACCAGAGAGGGTATCCAGGCATGGCCGGGGAATGTCACAGGTCACATAGGGCCATGGTCTCCT
>QEPC01001413.1:1250839-1268672 GCA_003113815.1 Sphenodon punctatus
GCTGTGGGCTCCCGGTGCTGGTTCACGAGGGGGGCCTGCTGCTCCCCAAGGTCCCGGGACGTTCCTCAGGAGGGGCTGGGTCCCCGGGGTTGGTGCCTGCAGGCGGGGCTGCCAGGGGTGGGAGTACATTGACCCATTCCCTGCCCTGGACCACGGCACTCCCCATGAGCTGTGGGGCGACTATGGAGCCCTTCATGTGTAGTATGCGGTCCAGGGCATCATAGTAGGGGGCAGTTTATGCCCGGTGTCCGGACTGCCGGTTGTTGTCTTTTATGGCCTTGTACCCCCTCTTGAGCTCCTTGGCCTTGGAGTGGCATGAGGCCATGGTCCTGTGGTGCCCCGCTGCCTCCATGTCCCGCACAATCTCTGTGAACATGTGCTTGTTCCTCTTGTTCACAGCGAGCTCCACCTGGTGCTCCATGAACCCCCAGATCTGAATGAAGTCCTGGGTCTCCTTGTGCCCCCATTGCCCCCCTCAGTGTGTCTCCTGCGTGTGCCCTCCTCTTGCGGTTCCTCCTCTGCCTCCTTCGCTTCCCCTCTGCCGGTCTCCTCCTGGGGCTCTGACTTCCAGGCCCGTTTCCGGGAGTGTGGGTTGTAGAGGGGGGTTGGTGTTCTCGGTCCTTCTGACCCGCAGGCCACCTCCCTGCCCCCCTCCTGCCAGGCACCACCCCTTCATGCCCTTCCGCCGCTGTGCGGGCTCCCTCTCACTCTCCTTACCTGTTTCTGGGGTGCCTCCATCCCCTGTCTGGTTGTCCCCTCAGGGGCGGCCAGCTCTGGCTGCTGTTGCTCCTCCTCCGCTGCCACCTCTGCCACCCTCCTCCTTCTCCCCCCTGCCTTGCTCGTCATCCGCTCTTCTCTCCCTTCCATCTTGCTCCGTCCCACCACGTTCCCCTGCTGCTGTGTGCCCTTTAAATCTCCCTATCCTGTCTGTGTGTTGCTCGTTGCCTGGCAGCGACAGTGCGTGCTCTCGCCACGGCTAGGGATCATTTGTTATGATTCTGACTGGTGGCTGGCATTCAGTCATTACTTTTGGCGGTTTCCTGGTGGGAATTGCTTTCACCACGATTCTGGGGATGGTCCCGTCCCAACCTCTGGAACCGTGATTGACTATGGTGAACATCTGGATGCCACTGATCAGACGTTCATGGCTCTTTGGCCGCGTCACGGGATTGTCCGTGGTTCACTGTGGTTGACCGTGGCCTCGTTACGTCTGAAATTGCCCATTGTCTCATGTATAGCTAAATCCCAAGCTAAGTAAATTGACTGATGTTGGGAAACTCGCCATCATTTATTCCAAATACGAGACTCCGTGAGGGTTCACACTTCGAATTCTGAAGTGAAATGTGTGCCCAGAGAATTAATAAACTGCACAGGATCTGTTTTATTTGTGGTGAAACTAGAGTGACAGCATGGTAAGAGTGTACTACTTTTGGAGTGAATAAAAGTATGGCCCTCAAGTTTTTCCTTTGACTTCAAATGGAACAGGAGTAGGCCCTGCATGATCTGGCTGTTCCGTCAGACTTTTGGCAAGGGGTAGGGGTGGGGTGGGGGTTTCCCCCACATATTGTATTTTTAAATTGTTTTAAAATTTTATATTGTTTTAGTGAATGTTGTTCGCCGCCCCGGGCTGCCCTGTGGGCAGGAGGGGCGGGATATAAATTTTAAATAAATAAATAAATAATAAAAATATGTTCTAAAGTTCTCTAGGAATCCCTTAGTATTAATTGTCTATATGAACAATGTTTGATAATTGAACACTAAACTTTCCACACAATTTCTATTTCCAAAGATATTCTTTACAAAAATAATAATAATAATCAAGTTGCAATTAAGAAACAATTACTTTAAACTTTCATTGTGAGTGTGAAGGACTGGGATCATGTAGGTTGTTCAATGTTGCAGATAGCTTTTAATGACACCTTGCTTTCAGATCTATCATTCTTCTTACTTTTGCTTTTTGATGCCTGTCACAAGGTGAGTGGATCCATGTAGTGTTGCTAGGAAACCAGAACTATCTGAAATTTCAGAAACGAAAGGCTCCTGATTTACCTAGGTGGTTTAGATTTATTTGCGAAAGAAAGATTTGATAATATTAAATTAATAATTATGGAATACCAGCCCCACAAATAAAAGAATGATCTCCTGTCACAACTGGTAAATAATATCCCCATGTAAGTAGATAGTAACATTTCTCTTATATCGCTATATACAGGGCTTCCCTTAGGTTTTTGTTTTTGTTTCTTTGTTTTGGCTAGTCTGTGAGGCATTTATTCCTTGTCAGTACAATTACCAAATATAACCGATTCCTGTGCACTGCATTCATCACACCGTCATGAATGAGGATGTTCTGAAAAGTGTTTTTTTGCGGAGGGTGGGGAGGGGAGTTGTCAAAATAATCATTGGAGATTTTCCACAAATTTAATAGATTTATTTTTCATTAAAATGGTCATGGGGGAAGAAAGTCCTAAAGGATTTAGATGGTTATAAGAACTTTAGAAACCAACTTGGACAGAGAATTATATCTTTTCCATTGATTTTTTTTTTTTAAACTGTTCTACAAACTACTGTAACACTTACGTTATTTAATACTGCAATCAATATGGTGGCTTAAAAGAAAAAGTATAAAACTAGAGAAAAGATTTATTTCTCTTTTAAATTACACATGAGTTTTGCATATGTGTTCAATCTTTACAGAAATGAAGAGTGGTTCCTATGCAGAGGGTCCAATTTTAGTTCCTAGCATTTGAGAATAACTGAAAGGGACAGTCATAGTATGTAGAAATTTTGTGAGAGTCACTAGACTCATAAGCCACTGGGGGAATGTATTGGCAGTCTGGATAACTTTAGAGTGTATATATAANGGCGACTATGGAGCCCTTCATGTGTAGTATGCGGTCCAGGGCATCATAGTAGGGGGCAGTTTATGCCCGGTGTCCGGACTGCCGGTTGTTGTCTTTTATGGCCTTGTACCCCCTCTTGAGCTCCTTGGCCTTGGAGTGGCATGAGGCCATGGTCCTGTGGTGCCCCGCTGC
Organism: Sphenodon punctatus; assembly: GCA_003113815.1. Lineage (NCBI taxonomy): Eukaryota > Metazoa > Chordata > Lepidosauria > Sphenodontia > Sphenodontidae > Sphenodon > Sphenodon punctatus. The sequence goes on from QEPC01001413.1 coordinate 1,253,872, forward strand.
CTCCATGTCCCGCACAATCTCTGTGAACATGTGCTTGTTCCTCTTGTTCACAGCGAGCTCCACCTGGTGCTCCATGAACCCCCAGATCTGAATGAAGTCCTGGGTCTCCTTGTGCCCCCATTGCCCCCCTCAGTGTGTCTCCTGCGTGTGCCCTCCTCTTGCGGTTCCTCCTCTGCCTCCTTCGCTTCCCCTCTGCCGGTCTCCTCCTGGGGCTCTGACTTCCAGGCCCGTTTCCGGGAGTGTGGGTTGTAGAGGGGGGTTGGTGTTCTCGGTCCTTCTGACCCGCAGGCCACCTCCCTGCCCCCCTCCTGCCAGGCACCACCCCTTCATGCCCTTCCGCCGCTGTGCGGGCTCCCTCTCACTCTCCTTACCTGTTTCTGGGGTGCCTCCATCCCCTGTCTGGTTGTCCCCTCAGGGGCGGCCAGCTCTGGCTGCTGTTGCTCCTCCTCCGCTGCCACCTCTGCCACCCTCCTCCTTCTCCCCCCTGCCTTGCTCGTCATCCGCTCTTCTCTCCCTTCCATCTTGCTCCGTCCCACCACGTTCCCCTGCTGCTGTGTGCCCTTTAAATCTCCCTATCCTGTCTGTGTGTTGCTCGTTGCCTGGCAGCGACAGTGCGTGCTCTCGCCACGGCTAGGGATCATTTGTTATGATTCTGACTGGTGGCTGGCATTCAGTCATTACTTTTGGCGGTTTCCTGGTGGGAATTGCTTTCACCACGATTCTGGGGATGGTCCCGTCCCAACCTCTGGAACCGTGATTGACTATGGTGAACATCTGGATGCCACTGATCAGACGTTCATGGCTCTTTGGCCGCGTCACGGGATTGTCCGTGGTTCACTGTGGTTGACCGTGGCCTCGTTACGTCTGAAATTGCCCATTGTCTCATGTATAGCTAAATCCCAAGCTAAGTAAATTGACTGATGTTGGGAAACTCGCCATCATTTATTCCAAATACGAGACTCCGTGAGGGTTCACACTTCGAATTCTGAAGTGAAATGTGTGCCCAGAGAATTAATAAACTGCACAGGATCTGTTTTATTTGTGGTGAAACTAGAGTGACAGCATGGTAAGAGTGTACTACTTTTGGAGTGAATAAAAGTATGGCCCTCAAGTTTTTCCTTTGACTTCAAATGGAACAGGAGTAGGCCCTGCATGATCTGGCTGTTCCGTCAGACTTTTGGCAAGGGGTAGGGGTGGGGTGGGGGTTTCCCCCACATATTGTATTTTTAAATTGTTTTAAAATTTTATATTGTTTTAGTGAATGTTGTTCGCCGCCCCGGGCTGCCCTGTGGGCAGGAGGGGCGGGATATAAATTTTAAATAAATAAATAAATAATAAAAATATGTTCTAAAGTTCTCTAGGAATCCCTTAGTATTAATTGTCTATATGAACAATGTTTGATAATTGAACACTAAACTTTCCACACAATTTCTATTTCCAAAGATATTCTTTACAAAAATAATAATAATAATCAAGTTGCAATTAAGAAACAATTACTTTAAACTTTCATTGTGAGTGGGAAGGACTGGGATCATGTAGGTTGTTCAATGTTGCAGATAGCTTTTAATGACACCTTGCTTTCAGATCTATCATTCTTCTTACTTTTGCTTTTTGATGCCTGTCACAAGGTGAGTGGATCCATGTAGTGTTGCTAGGAAACCAGAACTATCTGAAATTTCAGAAACGAAAGGCTCCTGATTTACCTAGGTGGTTTAGATTTATTTGCGAAAGAAAGATTTGATAATATTAAATTAATAATTACGGAATACCAGCCCCACAAATAAAAGAATGATCTCCTGTCACAACTGGTAAATAATATCCCCATGTAAGTAGATAGTAACATTTCTCTTATATCGCTATATACAGGGCTTCCCTTAGGTTTTTGTTTTTGTTTCTTTGTTTTGGCTAGTCTGTGAGGCATTTATTCCTTGTCAGTACAATTACCAAATATAACCGATTCCTGTGCACTGCAATCATCACACCGTCATGAATGAGGATGTTCTGAAAAGTGTTTTTTTGCGGAGGGTGGGGAGGGGAGTTGTCAAAATAATCATTGGAGATTTTCCACAAATTTAATAGATTTATTTTTCATTAAAATGGTCATGGGGGAAGAAAGTCCTAAAGGATTTAGATGGTTATAAGAACTTTAGAAACCAACTTGGACAGAGAATTATATCTTTTCCATTGATTTTTTTTTTTTAAACTGTTCTACAAACTACTGTAACACTTACGTTATTTAATACTGCAATCAATATGGTGGCTTAAAAGAAAAAGTATAAAACTAGAGAAAAGATTTATTTCTCTTTTAAATTACACATGAGTTTTGCATATGTGTTCAATCTTTACAGAAATGAAGAGTGGTTCCTATGCAGAGGGTCCAATTTTAGTTCCTAGCATTTGAGAATAACTGAAAGGGACAGTCATAGTATGTAGAAATTTTGTGAGAGTCACTAGACTCATAAGCCACTGGGGGAATGTATTGGCAGTCTGGATAACTTTAGAGTGTATATATAAGCATTTTATAAATATTAACATTTTATCTGTTGCAACTCCCAAAATTCTGTCCGCATGTCCCTGTGAAATATGTGTTTTATATCCATTTTACAGATGGGAAACACTAGTGCAGAACACAAGACTCAAGGCCACTGAAGGAGTTCAGTGTCAGAACTGTGGTTACCACCCCTCTAGGTTTGTTCTGAAGTCTCCAGGTTTTGACCCATCAACTCTGACCTCTAGGTGCTGCCTGGGGGTGGGGCAGGGCACTTTAGAAAGGAGCTGGGTGAAGAGACACTCCTGCTCTCTTTCTCATGTGGTCCCACTCCTTGTGGAGTGTTGTAACATTGCAACACCCACCTGAAGTGGACATGGGCACACTGGAAAGGGGCAGGAGAGTTCCTTGCCTGTCTTTCAGTGTAGCTCCAAATCAACTCTACAGGAAAGGTGGAAACCCTAATCATTGCTGGGCTTAGGATGCAGTAATGCTTTACTCCATGGGAAAAAATCAATGTCGCTTGTAAGCTATGGACAATCTGTGGGTTGGGTACCGCATGCAGCTCTCGGCCAGAGCTGGTCCTGGGCCCCCTGCTGTCTTAATAGTCCTATATTTTACTTCATTCCACCTGAATCATAGGTGGATTGCAGCTGTTCCTCAGAGTCTCAGAAGCCAGGACTGCAGAGCACTGGCTCCACCAGCCAATCACAAGGGGTGTGTGTGTGTGTGTGTGTGTGTGTGTGTGTGTGTGTGTAGTTTCACAATACTGCGGCAGCTGCCAAGAACAACTCTCTGTGCGCCCTTTGCCAGATGAAGCTGATTGGCAGCAGGGGCAGTGGGGTCTTGGGAAGGGAAGGATGGCGGGAAGCTTAACATTTTTTTATCCGACCTCAGTCATTGGGTCTCAGCTCTGCAGCACGGTGCCTGGCAACCCTACCAAGTTGGCGCCCTAGGCAGCCGCCTAGTTCTCCTAATGGCTGCACCTGCCCTGTGTTTGTGTATGCATGTGTTGTGGCTCTTGGCTATATGACAATTTTTATATACAGAACTTTGCCCATACCTGGCATATGCTATACTGGAAGTCAGACTAGATAGTCTCAGTGATGCTTTTTGATTTTTAACTGTATGAAATCTATTAGTAATGTTCTTTATCCCATGCCTGTAATCCTAAATAATGATCCTTACCGTAACCAGTCATGCTACTAGCAGCTTACTAGGAAGGAGTTTGCAGCAGCCCTAGTAGTTACATAATCAGTTGCTCTGTTGTTGCTGACACCTGCATTTTTCAGTTCATGCAAACTAATCTAAAGAACCTGTGGACAGTCAGTTCACTGATGGAAAAACCTAGCTTAGACTGCTGAGGAGATACCATAAAAAACACATTATGTGAGCATGCGCAGGAGTTAGCCTTGACTGTCATTCCTTCTCTCCCAACAATGACTAAATTCATCCCTTTTGAGCAAGAAAAATAAATAAACTTACAGCAGCTCCGAGTTATGAAAGTATTGACATGCAAAAACAGAAAGAAAAAGAAAAAATACAGAAAAACTTCCTGAATTGTTTTTACAAGCAACGGAGCCAGACGGCCTCCTCAGCCCTGGAGAAGTTGGCACAAACAGAATCAGAATGCTTTGCAATACGATAGACAGTCTAAAAATCTAGAAAGAATTCTTTCAAACCATCTCCACCCAAAGGTATACTATCTAGAATTTATGGAGAATAGAAAAGAATTTGGACACTCCTAAATGCAGGTTATATTGCCAAATGGGAGGAAGACATGGGTAGACAATTTCAGAAAAATGAAATAGAGAGAATCTGGCAACACATGTATCAAGGCTCACACTCTTATCTGGTTAAAGAGCCACAAATCAAAATGGTTATTTTCGGGTGGAGGAGATTCCAACTGTTGGCGTGACTGTGGAGAAAGGGGTACCTATCTCCATTGCTGGTGGTCTTGCCCAGTTATACAGAAGTTCTGGGAGAATGATTGTGACCAGATACATAGAGCCACCAACCTTATACTTCCATTCCGAGGCAAAACAGCGCTTCTGGGCCTCTTCCCTGAGATTCCTTTAATATCCTACTACAGACCGGCTTATTCTCAGATTATTTTGCAGCTATTCAAATTATCGTGCAAAAATGGAAGGATGCATCGGGACCCACCATGGCACAGGCTGTGTACACCTATGAAATGGAAAAAAAATCTTTCTGACATCAAGGATGACATGCAAAACTTTCTGGCTGCCTTGGAGCCATGTCAGCAAATTATGGAAAATGTAGCTCTTTAAGGGTAATTCCAGACGAAACAATACTCCGGTTAACCACAGTGGATCCTCTGTGGTGGCCATTGGTCCTGTTACGTCTGTTTGATTCTCGCCAGATGATCACCCCAGTGAATCACTGGCAGGAATCAAAATGACCATGATTCTGGACCTCCGGCCGCCCGGAGGTCCAGAATCATGGTGGGATCGGCCCCAACCGTGATTGCATTGGCCACGATCCGGGATGGGCCAAAGGTAATATCTGTTACCTTCCGCCCGGCCGGATCGTGGTCCCGACCACGGAATGGGATCAGGCGCAGCGACCAAATTGGCCACTGCGCCAGCCTGTCTCCCAGAGGACAGGCAGCCAGGGGAGCATGGGGGCGGGACCGTGCAGCCACACGTCACACTGTGCAGCCCTCCCCGATCCCCAGTGAGAATCAGGCTGGCACGTCTAAAGGATGAATGGCCTGATTCCTGACCGGGATCCAAAATGGATCCCGGTGCGTGATTCAACATGGCGGGCTTCTGGGCCCGGCACATCTGAAATTACCAGAACAGTAATTGTGTTACATTTATTTAATGAGAAGATCATTTGCCAGTTCCAATGCATTTTGTGAGTTTTAGATACTCTGAAGTGGTACCTAGTCAGTATTTGTTATACTATACTATACTGAAGTTGAATTCAATTTTGTTTTCTTTTTCTTTGTTTTTTCTGGGTTTTTTGTTTGTTTTTGTATGTATATATGTATAGTTCCTCTGCATGACAGGACAAATGTGATGTTTAAACTGAAATATGTAAAACCTTGGTTATTTTCCTGGGAGCAGGAAACATTTGGGTTGAACTGTGTTATACCTGAACATCTTGTTTTCTTTGTATCCTCCTTCTTACTGCTGCTTTGCTTGTTCCTTTATTTATTCTTATATAATAAATAAAAACTTTTATATTAAAAAAAACACATCATGATAAGGAAAAATGAGTGGCCGTGGAATGAAGTCTTTCACAAAAGATCTAGAAAATGAGTTTGAAAATGAAGATGGGAAACTCCTTCATACTTTTGATCTTTAAAATTTAAGACAAGGGCAGTGGATTGCCAACAGATTTTTTTATTTTTTTAAAAAATTAATTATTATTGTTGGCACAAGAATGGAATAATTCACCTGAATGGAAAGAGCCTGGCTTTAAAATACTTGGACTAAGGTAGTTGTACATTCTAAGTGCTATGCTGTCTCTTTTCTCTATTCAACGTTTTTTTATTTGCTCTACCATCTAAATATCTGAGAACCTGAACATCTGAATTTTCCCACATTGCATAACATAGGAGAATCCTGAAGAACATCATCTAAATGTGTTAACTTACATTTATCTTAATTTAAGACACTCTTTAAAAATAATCATATTGATATTATTCATTACTTATTGTGTACTAGGAACCCAGTGGGGTCCAGAGCTTCATATAAGAACATAAGTAGTGCCATACCGAGTCAGACCAATGGTCCATCAAGCCCAGCATCCTGTCCTCTGACAGTTGCCAATCTCGATCGCATGGGAGAAGAACCAACAGTCACAATGGGAAATCTATTCCCTGTTGTTCACTCCCAGCTCCCGACAGTAAGAAATTCATCCCGTAAGCTACTTGGTTAATAGCCATTAATGGACCTACTCTCTAAGAACTTATCCAGTCCTTTAATAAACCCAGCTATACTACTGGCCCTGACAACATCCTCTGGCAACAAATTCATAGGTTAATTATGCCTTGAGTGAAAAAGTACTTCTTTTTATTTGTTTTAAATCTGCCGGCAGTTAGTTTCATGGAGTGTCCCCTAGTTCTAGGACAATTTGAGAGGGTAAATAACCATTCCCTATCTGCTCGTTCCATACCACTCAAGATTTTATAAACCTCTATCATGTTCCCTCTCAGTCTTCTCTTCTCTAAGCTGAAGAGACCCAGCTTGTCAAGCCTCTCTTTGTACGAAAGCCATTCCATACCCTTTATTGTTATCGTTGCCCTTCTTTGTACCTTTTCTAGTTCAACTAGGTCTTTTTTGAGATGGGGCGACCAGAACTGCACACAATATTCCAGGTGCAGTCGCACCATCAATTTGTATTGTATAGAGGCATCATGACATCCTCAGTTTTATTCTCTATCCCTTTGTGAATAACTCCTAACATTCTACTCACTTTTTTGACTGCTGCTGCACATTGGAATGAGGATTTCAGTGTATTGTCCACAACCATCCCAGATCCTTTTCCTGAGTGGTAACTCCTAGCTTAGTACCCAGCATCATGTACTCATAGTTTGGATTATTTTTTCCTATATGCATCACTTTGCACTTGTCCACATTAAATCTCATCTGCCATTCAGATGCCCAGGCACCCAGTCTTGTAAGATCCTGTTGTAGTTCTTCACAGTCTGCTCATGTTTTAACTACCTTGAATAACTTGGTATCATCTGCAAATCTGATCACCTCACTCTTAATGCCCTTTTCCAGATCATTAATGAATACCTTAAACAGCACCGGTTCCAATACAGATCTCTGGGGCACACCACTTTTACATCTGTCCATTGTGAAAACTGACCATTCAGTCCTCCTCTTTGCTTTCTATCTTTTAACCAGTTACCGATCCATAGTAAGACACTACCTCCTATCCCATGACTTTTTAATTTTCTCAAGAGTCTCTCATGAGGGACCTTATCAAATGTTTACTGTAAATCCAGATACACTATATCTACTGGGTCTCCCTTGTCCACATGCTTATTTACACCCTCAAAGAATTCCAACAGATTAGTGAGGCATGACTTATCTTTGCTAAATCCATGTTGATTCTTCCCCATTATGGTTAGAGTATCTACCCAAATATAATTAAGACATTTATAAAGATCTTATAAGTATCTTAAAAGAGGAGCAAGGTTGATACAACAAACTCATAAAGGGAGCATAAATTAACACTGAAATGCTTACGAGTATCAGCAGTCACAGTATACCAGCTATATTCTAACTATTAATGTGCATTTCTAGTTGTGGCACTTAGAGCCATTATCGTATAAATAATCCATCTCCTACTAGAATGTTGTGTGTTATTTTACTGGCAGATATGTTTTAAAATAACTGAATTATACATGTCTGCTACAGTGTGGCAAGAATTATAGAAAAAAAACTGAGGAGATTCCTGATTTTGCTAATGACGGATGAGTTGCCTAGTGATGGATGAGTTGGAAATAGTTGTTTTTGGAAGGGTTATGTATTGTTTGTTTGCTTGCTTTGCAAATACAAGGAAATAAATGACAAGTATAGTATCAGACATTGGTATGGCCATCTGAAAATGGAATTTCCTCTTTCTGTCTTATTTCCTAACTAGTAAATTGGTCTATGTTTCCACTCTAATATGTCATATTGAGTTGCATCATATGGCGTCATACTGCATTATTAAATATGTAATGTGGCGTAATACAGTTTGGCCTAAATAACTTGACATTACTTAACATGACACATTAGATTAGAAGGAACTACTGTAAATTAGACATTGGGACACAAAGACTATTCCCTGGAGGGATCATAGTGGTAATGGGAAAGCATTTAGCATAATGGTTAAAACTTGTTCCCCTCTTTTTTTTTTTTTGTCTTGCAGCATCTCCACTGTCATCTTCAGATAGTAAAAATATCTAATAAATACTCTGGTGATGTAACACTAGCGGTGACCCCGTGGCGGACAATTACTACTGCCACACTGTGGGGCCAGTGTCGCAAGCTGGAAAGATGGTTGTGGAAAAGGCAGGCGGACCGGCCCTTATGAGAGCCACAGCCGGGGTGGGCCACAGCACCAGCTACATGAGCAGGTTCCTGGCCCTGCCTTGCCTACCTCCCCAACTTAAATCCTGTCCCATGCCATCACTGTGCACAATGGGAGCTAGTGCCCACTGCTCACAGCCCTGCTGCAGAGTTCACCGTGTGGCAGGGATGAAGGGTGCCAGTCACATGGGTTGCTCTGTCCCCAGATGGGGTAAGGCTACTCCTGCGTCCTCAGATTTTTTTCCAAGGACATGTCACATTGCAGGCAGCTGTTCGCCTTGCCCCACAGTTGGGGGGAATATCTGGCTGCCACCAGCCACACAATGCATCCCAGGGATGGGTAAGGCTACCCAAGGCATGGTAGCCTTCTCTCCCTGTCTTGTCTGGCTACATTGTGTGAGACAGTGTCTACAGAACCAACTGAGGTTGAGAATGTGCTAAGAAGAATTAGCTAACTATTGCCCTAAATCCTTAGTCCACTGGATTGCCCAATCGGGACATTCCACGCTTTACCTTAAAATACATAAAAGGAGGTTTACCATTCTAGCTACAGTTAAGAAATCCATTTTAACCTAAACAGTGGATGTAGGTAACATTCTATACTACAGTTATGAAATCACAGTATTAATGCCAGATAAATGAAATCCTCAGCATGATTTCTCTGAAAGCACAATAGATACTGAGCCTTGAAGGGGAAGAGAATCGGGGAATGTAGGTCATTAGCGCTTCTTGAGTATCTGATGGGGACAATGTAGTTCAAATGATATCTTTTATTGGACCAACTTCTGTGAAAGTATGCAAGCTTTTAAAGCAAACAAGGGCTTTTCCTTCGACACTTAAAAGTCAAGACTAAAGACTGAGCAATGCAGATTCATTGAGTCTGAGCTGGAAGGAATCTCAGGGTTCACTAGTCCAAGTCCTTGCTCTGATGCAGGATGGCTACAGCATCCCTGACAGATGGCTGTCCATCCTCTGTTTGAAAACATCCAGCTGTGGAGAGCCTACAACCTCCCTAGACAACATGTTGCTGTCCAGATCTTACTGTTAGGAAGTTTTTCCTGATATTGAACCAAAATATTCCTTCCTATAACTTGAGCCAACTACTAACTATTATTAAGCTTACCCTCTGTAGTAATGAAGAACACTACAGCTACTCTCTTATGGGCTGTATAAGTGTATCTCTATACTTGTATATCTTATAGGAGTCAGGTGGTACATCCATTTAGAATTGTAATTAATTTTTTTTTTATAAGTTTAGTTTTTTAGAAGCTATTTCATTTTAATTGTTTATTTTTGATTTTTAGTTCTAGCTGGGGACAGCAGGCAGCTGTTTCTATTGATAATTTTATTTGGATTCTGATTTAGTGTTGGTGTTCCTGTTCTTTGGTGCTGTTTTACTATGTATACCTTTGTTTAGACTTATTGTCGAAACAATAAACTTNAGACACTACCTCCTATCCCATGACTTTTTAATTTTCTCAAGAGTCTCTCATGAGGGACCTTATCAAATGTTTACTGTAAATCCAGATACACTATATCTACTGGGTCTCCCTTGTCCACATGCTTATTTACACCCTCAAAGAATTCCAACAGATTAGTGAGGCATGACTTATCTTTGCTAAATCCATGTTGATTCTTCCCCATTATGGTTAGAGTATCTACCCAAATATAATTAAGACATTTATAAAGATCTTATAAGTATCTTAAAAGAGGAGCAAGGTTGATACAACAAACTCATAAAGGGAGCATAAATTAACACTGAAATGCTTACGAGTATCAGCAGTCACAGTATACCAGCTATATTCTAACTATTAATGTGCATTTCTAGTTGTGGCACTTAGAGCCATTATCGTATAAATAATCCATCTCCTACTAGAATGTTGTGTGTTATTTTACTGGCAGATATGTTTTAAAATAACTGAATTATACATGTCTGCTACAGTGTGGCAAGAATTATAGAAAAAAAACTGAGGAGATTCCTGATTTTGCTAATGACGGATGAGTTGCCTAGTGATGGATGAGTTGGAAATAGTTGTTTTTGGAAGGGTTATGTATTGTTTGTTTGCTTGCTTTGCAAATACAAGGAAATAAATGACAAGTATAGTATCAGACATTGGTATGGCCATCTGAAAATGGAATTTCCTCTTTCTGTCTTATTTCCTAACTAGTAAATTGGTCTATGTTTCCACTCTAATATGTCATATTGAGTTGCATCATATGGCGTCATACTGCATTATTAAATATGTAATGTGGCGTAATACAGTTTGGCCTAAATAACTTGACATTACTTAACATGACACATTAGATTAGAAGGAACTACTGTAAATTAGACAATGGGACACAAAGACTATTCCCTGGAGGGATCATAGTGGTAATGGGAAAGCATTTAGCATAATGGTTAAAACTTGTTCCCCTCTTTTTTTTTTTTTGTCTTGCAGCATCTCCACTGTCATCTTCAGATAGTAAAAATATCTAATAAATACTCTGCTGATGTAACACTAGCGGTGACCCCGTGGCGGACAATTACTACTGCCACACTGTGGGGCCAGTGTCGCAAGCTGGAAAGATGGTTGTGGAAAAGGCAGGCGGACCGGCCCTTATGAGAGCCACAGCCGGGGTGGGCCACAGCACCAGCTACATGAGCAGGTTCCTGGCCCTGCCTTGCCTACCTCCCCAACTTAAATCCTGTCCCATGCCATCACTGTGCACAATGGGAGCTAGTGCCCACCGCTCACAGCCCTGCTGCAGAGTTCACCGTGTGGCAGGGATGAAGGGTGCCAGTCACATGGGTTGCTCTGTCCCCAGATGGGGTAAGGCTACTCCTGCGTCCTCAGATTTTTTTCCAAGGACATGTCACATTGCAGGCAGCTGTTCGCCTTGCCCCACAGTTGGGGGGAATATCTGGCTGCCACCAGCCACACAATGCATCCCAGGGATGGGTAAGGCTACCCAAGGCATGGTAGCCTTCTCTCCCTGTCTTGTCTGGCTACATTGTGTGAGACAGTGTCTACAGAACCAACTGAGGTTGAGAATGTGCTAAGAAGAATTAGCTAACTATTGCCCTAAATCCTTAGTCCACTGGATTGCCCAATCGGGACATTCCACGCTTTACCTTAAAATACATAAAAGGAGGTTTACCATTCTAGCTACAGTTAAGAAATCCATTTTAACCTAAACAGTGGATGTAGGTAACATTCTATACTACAGTTATGAAATCACAGTATTAATGCCAGATAAATGAAATCCTCAGCATGATTTCTCTGAAAGCACAATAGATACTGAGCCTTGAAGGGGAAGAGAATCGGGGAATGTAGGTCATTAGCGCTTCTTGAGTATCTGATGGGGACAATGTAGTTCAAATGATATCTTTTATTGGACCAACTTCTGTGAAAGTATGCAAGCTTTCAAAGCAAACAAGGGCTTTTCCTTCGACACTTAAAAGTCAAGACTAAAGACTGAGCAATGCAGAATCATTGAGTCTGAGCTGGAAGGAATCTCAGGGTTCACTAGTCCAAGTCCTTGCTCTGATGCAGGATGGCTACAGCATCCCTGACAGATGGCTGTCCATCCTCTGTTTGAAAACATCCAGCTGTGGAGAGCCTACAACCTCCCTAGACAACATGTTGCTGTCCAGATCTTACTGTTAGGAAGTTTTTCCTGATATTGAACCAAAATATTCCTTCCTATAACTTGAGCCAACTACTAACTATTATTAAGCTTACCCTCTGTAGTAATGAAGAACACTACAGCTACTCTCTTATGGGCTGTATAAGTGTATCTCTATACTTGTATATCTTATAGGAGGCAGGGGGAACATCCATTTAGAATTGTAATTAATCTTTTTTTAATAAGTTTAGTTTCTTAGAAGCTATTTCATTTTAATTGTTTATTTTTGATTTTTAGTTCTAGCTGGGGACAGCAGGCAGCTGTTTCTATTGATAATTTTATTTGGATTCTGATTTAGTGTTGGTGTTCCTGTTCTTTGGTGCTGTTTTACTATGTATACCTTTGTTTAGACTTATTGTCGAAACAATAAACTTATCAACTATCAATGAAGAACAGTTCCTTGTCATCTACTTGGCAGTAACCCTTTGGATATTTGAAGACTGCTATCATGTCTCCCTTAATTTTATCTTTGCTACAGTAAACATATCCAGTTCCTTCAAACGTTCCACATAAGACTTATAATATAACTGGTTCCCCTTTGTCTTCTTCTCCCTTTTTACCTTCCCCTTTTAAATTGTTTTTAAATGGACTTTATATTGTTGTATCATATTTGTTGTGCAGGAGGGGCTCTACCTTCATCTGACCCAGGTCCTGCAGACTTGGTGCTTACCCAGTGCCTGACTGCTGTTGGGGACTGGATGAGGGTGAGCCAATTGAAGCTGAATCCAGATAAAACTGAGGTGATGATGACTGACTGATCGTGGAGGGGATTGGGACTCCTGTTATTGAGGGGTTTGGCCCCCTCTGATTACCTTTGCTGCACTTGGATCACCAGGCTGCAGCCAGCAGTGCTTTTCACCAACTTCATCTGGTGAGGAGCCTGCATCATTATGTTTCTCATTCCGATTTGGCCACCATCATCCATACTTTTACCATCTTGAGGCTAGACTACTGTAATGCACTCTGTGTGGGGCTGCCCTTGGTGACTGTCTGGAAGCTGCAACTGGTGCAGAATGCAGCAGCTCGACTCCTTTCAGGGGTGGGTCGCTGCAAGCACATTTCACCTGTGCTTTATAGTTTGCACTGGCTACCTATAGCAGGGTGCTGGTTTTGACCTTTAAAGCCCTAAACGGCATGAGCCTCACATATCAAAGAAAGTACCTTTCTTTCCATGCTCCATTACGACCCCTGCGGTCGGCTGGGAGCATTCTCCTGTGGGTGCCACCTGCTAATCTAATTTGCATTACATGGGCCCTCAGAGAGGTGTTCTCGGTTACTGCTCCTATGTTATGGAACTCCCTCCGGTCGGAGGTCCATCAGAGCCAGAGCATTTTCCAGAGGCAGTGCAAACCTTTTCTTTTTTGTAAGGCATTTGGAGGGTGTGTTTTAATGAGTTTAGTAGAGTTTTATTGTATTTTCTGTATGTTTTTATTATGTAGGCCACCCTGAGCCTATGGGGAAGGGCGGGGAAGAAATTCAGATAAATAAATAAACCAAAATAAAATTATAACTCTTATAATTATATTCATGTTTAGTAGACCTGATAGAAGTGCATATGTTTTGGCACCCTCCTTAGAAGTCTTGGTGTTGTAAGTCTATCTTGAATTATTTATTCACTGTTTAGACTTGTCTTAAATAAGTGATGCTCCCAATATGCTCTCACTGAAAAGTCTAAGGCAGGGGTGGGGAACCTCAGGCCCAGGGACCAAATTTTTATGTGGCCCCTTTCCACTTCCTGGATCTGGCCCTTGGATCCAGTTCTTACCTCCAACCACTGCAAAACTGAGCTCCAGGGAAGGGAGCAGATATGAGGTCATGTAAACAAGGATAGGGGCACAGATCCATGACACAGATCCATAATCTGGACCCTCCTTTCTTTGAGTGCATTCCTTAAGCACCCCCACCCCAACTTCTACGTGGCCCTCGGAGCTTGTGCAAGTTTTCAGAATGGCCCCCGGGAGGGAAAAGGTTCCCCACCTCTGGTCTAAGGAAGTGAAAGTGCGACTGGTTTTAAGTACTTATGAGGCAGGGGAAATGTGGGTGTTTCCCACATTTTTGTTTAATAGCATGTAACTTTTATCTAGTCACATAATAGAAGATAGCATTCAGTGGCATAGAATTGCAATAAATGACTTTTGCTATTCTCAAACTCTTTAATTTCTCTTTGGCATTTAACATACTTCAAAAACTTTTTATGGCTTTGTATACTTTGCCACCATGAATATAATTCTTTAATTAACTGGAAGTGATTGGTTACTCTCTGATCTTGTCTTTCAAGCTACAGTATTGTAATTAAGCATTTTCTTACATTGTAAAAAGAAGGTATTTTCATTAGATGTTAATTGAAAACTTTCAAAAAGACTTTGTTAAATAGGCCCATGATTAAGTATGACAATGGAATTTATAACATTTAGAGACAATAAGCATAAATGACTTTGGAGTTAAGAGAGAGCATCCCAGCATGATTTTTTAAACTTCAGAAATACTTTCAGAATTGTATATTTTTCTTCAGTGTACCAGGCACCACATCAATCCCCACCTTCAATATGAGACCCTCTCAGATTTTGAAAAGTATAATTTAAACATTTTTT
>QEPC01001413.1:1275802-1288401 GCA_003113815.1 Sphenodon punctatus
AAAAATATTTTCTATTATTTTATTTAAATATGGATCTGTAATATGGATCTGTACTTAAATCCGGAAATGGCAGTAACTGAACTGTAAAATGGAACTCAACTGCAATATCCTCCAGAAGACCACCCCTACTGCCAGCCTTCCATCACTCTGACCTAGCCCCTCACCCCACCCCACCCCTCTCTCTCTCTCTCATTCACACTCACACTCTCTTTTTCTCTCTCTGGCCCATTCATTCTAATAATGTGGCTATTAGAATGAGTGGCCCACTAAAATGAATTGTGGATTGGTTTCCCATTGAAATCAGTGGGAAAATACGGAACTGTAAATACAAATCCGTAAATCCATAAAATTTGAGATATGAATCCATAATTAATCCGAATCCGTAAATTGATCCAAATACCCATCCCTACATGCTTCTAAAAAACATCACAGTTTTATTAAACTAATGACCAAATATTTTTCAGTCATAACCTTCTTGTTTTTTCTTTATTGGGCTTGCTGTTGTCACAAAAGTACTTTTATAAATCAAAGTAGATGTTGCCATTAATTAAAGAATGCTTATAGATATTTTTTTCTACTTGGTGCTTTATAATAGCTTTATATTGCATTTATTTCTATACATCACCTGGCTTTACAGAAGCAAGGGCAAGCAGGGAAGAAAAAACTATCAGATATAGTTGTTATTGTAAGCCGCCCCGAGCTGCCTGTGGCAGGAGGGGTGGGGTAGGAAAACCATTATAAATAAATAAATAAATAAATATACCATAGATTGTTTAGTCCTGACATAGCCACATAGTATCACTGCTTTGCTGTTTTTCCTCATTCTATTTATATGTGGTGCATATCATGGTTCATTTCACTCTTGTTAACTTGTCTGTTCAATGGTGCATGAGAGCTAATGCAAAGAGGGGGGTCCTCAAAACATGATTTATACTGACAAAGGAAAACACCTCAGGAGTTTCTTTACTCACATGAAATGTACATTATTTAAGTTGCTCATAATTATTTTTACATCATATATTCATATTTATAATTCCAAGAAGTTAACATTTTGTGGGAAACAGGAATAGTTTAATCAGTTCCTCCAGTATGGATGAAGCATGGTGATCTTCAGTTAGTGCATTTAGACAAAAACAAAGAAAGCACAAAACCTCAGATTTTGACCAAAACCAGCCCCAGTGTTTAGATAGTACCTTCACAGATAAATTTGTTCCAACTGGCACACAACTGTAGGTTTATCCTGTGAACATTTATGCACATGTTTAACTTTAAGCATATAGGGACTCCCACTGGATTTTTCAGGACTAGGGCTGGAGGTAAGATCTGATTCTTCTACTTATGCAGATAAGTCAGTGGTGTTGCACTGACATAAGAATGGTAGCTATGGTACATTATAACCAACGAACATATTTTAAAGGTGTCTGCAAAAAGGTATATAATATGAGTTATTTTTAAAATGTTAGTCATGTTTTGAAACATGATATTGGATATTTACAAACATGATGACACCACAGGTGGCCGCAATTTAATCCGCATGGCCACCGGCGGTGCTGTTATATTTGATCCCGCCTGCCAGATATTTCCACAGGTGGAATCAGGGCTCTCCCTGGACAGTGGCAGGATTTAGCCCATGCTGTGACTTGGGCTTCCTGCCAAGTCACAGCGTGGGCTAAATGCTGCCACGGCCTGGAGAAGCCATCCCTAGACCGGGGTAAAAAAGACCATCATGTGCGATGTCTCGCTCTACCTTACTGATCCAGGGCTGCAGCTTTTCCAGGGAGGCGCAGTGGCCTCATAGGTCACTGCACTCAGCAGCACAAGGGCGGGGCCATGTGCATCACGCCCACATGTCACCTCACCCCACCTTCTCCCCACCCCTGGCCTGGGTCACCGGCATGTCTCTTTGTCAGCTGGGCCAGATCCTGCCTGGGCTGAGGGCCTCACCCCGGACAGGATCAAAGCATGGCAGTACATGGCACCGTCATATTTAAAAACACCCTTTGTTGCCTAATTTAACTCAAATAAATGGGCTTAACAAATAGGAATATGTAAAAATGTAGGGATGATGCACAAGATGACTCCAATGGTGGGTCCACTACACCAACATGCTAAGAGCTGGTAGGATACTCAGTTCTGCCTATGTCCCCTGAAGATCTACCTGTGATGTGCAGATTGTCTATGCTCTTGCCTCTCTTTCCCTTTATAAATTGCAAAGTCAAAGTGGTTAAGTCCAGCAGGTTCATATGGCCAGCGCACATAGAAAGGCATTCTCAGTTCCTACCCCCATATTGTGGAACTCCCTTCCCCTGGAGATTTGTCAAAGCCCAAGCCGGGGTATTTTCTGGAGATGATGTAAGGCTTTTCTTTTTGGTCAAACATTTGGCAGGCAGGGATAAAGGTTGGGCTGGTGGTTGGGGTGTGTGTGGATTTTTAATATGCTTTCCAGTTCTATTTTTATGTGATTTTAATAATGCTTCTCTGACCCTTTGGGGAAGAGCAGGATGTAAGATTAAACAAATAATAAAGACTGCAAAAGATGGTTATCATAATGTAAGACCCTTGTGTGATCAGCTAGCCATGCAGCACAACTAGATAGTTCATTTCAAGAGAGAAAAAAATAGATGCGATTTTTTAAAACAGGTTTTAGTCATTCTAAGTTATTAAGTATTCCAGGGCTCAAGGTTTCTCCTTCGATCTCTCTATAAAGATAGTTGTGGTAGACTGTATTTTCCTTCTTTCTTTTTTTCTATTACTATTGTTAGTTCAAATAAAGCAGTTTCCACCAGATAGGCGAAAGGAGATAAATGGAAAATATGTATTTACAGTCTAACACTAGTAAAGTGCTGCATACAAAAATAGAAAAGGAAAATTGAACTAGGTTTGAGAAGAACAAGAAGATTTGAAGTTACTAAGAAACCCCCTCTCCAACACACACACAAGTATATATCAACCTAAAGTTATCTTTGATTATAAACTTTAATAAAGTCTCCATCTAAAATGAGATAAGTCTTTACTCCCAACCCTTGGGCTTAATATGGAAAAAAAAAAGCTATATCCTGGCAATCAACCCACTGCCCTGCCTGCTAATTACCACTGTGCGGGGATATTTATTTGTTTGTTCATTTATTTATTTATTTGCTTAGATTTCTAGGCTGCCTCCTCCTGCTGCTGCAGCTCAGGAAGGCGTTCGACATAATAAAGACATAAAAATACAAAACAGCATAAATAAAAACAAAATATAAATAAAAATATAAAATTATAAATAAAATACATCACGGTGGAGTTAAAAGACCCTCCCCCCTCTCTTCGCAGTCCCCCACTCATCACCCGTTTCCCTCGCCAAAAGTCCGGCGCAACAGCCAGGTCTTGCATTGTCTCCGAAAAGAGAAAGAATTTGGGAGACTTTAAATTAAATATTTATTTGTTTAGAGCTAAAACCAACCAGTAACTGGGAGTTACAGTGCAGCCCAATCCTCCACAAGACAGCATGTGCTCTAGTTGCATATAAATCTTGTATACTTAAATGTGAATCGTGCTTGCTCTCTGCTAGCATGCAGAGTGCCCCACTACTGGATTGTGCTCTTAGCAAGAAACCCCAACTATGATTTGGCTATTTAACAACAGTTAGGTTTTTTTTGCACCTTCCTCTAAATTAAGGGTGTTGAACCTTTTCCCTCCTGTAGGTCACTCTGAAAATTAGCACAGGTTCAGTGGGCCAGATAGGATTTAGGGGCAGGGATACTTACGGGCTGTGCTCAGTATGGGGGAAGGAAAGCAAGGGTACAGATCATGGATTTATGCCATGGATCCACCCCTTATCCTTCAGTGCAGCATGGCCATCCCCTATCTCCACCCCCTTTCCCTGAGCTCATGAAAACAAATGAGATGGGGGTGAGACGGATCCCCTGGATGTCCCAGGGAAGGCCATCACAGCTACCACTCTGTGGGTCAGTGAGGAGGACTGTTCAAATGAGCAGCCTCCCCTTGGGGAATCCAGGCAGGAGGAGCCACCGTCACAATTCCCTCCATACCACAAGTCATCCAAGGAGCTGTCCACACAGACCAGGACTCCCAGACCCCTGCTGCACGGCAGGACTGGGCCCTGAAGATGAGCTTCTGCCAAACAGCTGATCAGGGGGCCCAGAGAAGCAGGCACACCCTGGCCTGCCAAACAGCTGATTGGGGGCCCCATATAAGTGCATGCACCCCACCTGCCAAACAGCTGATTGGGGGCCCTATATAAGTGCATGCACCCCGCCTGCCAAACAGCTGATTGGGGCCCCTGAAGGAGCAGAGGAGCCCCCTCCCCCTCAATAAACTGTTTGGCAAGCCACAGTGAAAGCACACCCCCGAGCCCAATACTTGGACCTCACCTCGTGTCAGGGCATGGCCTAACAGATGGGAAGACGGACATTAGCCCAAGTTAGCCTAGATGGGCGAATCTTATCCCATGCCACATCACTGACCTTCTCTGGACAACACATCTGGACATTATTAATACACAGCAGGTAGTATTTTAGACTTGGAGGTCAGTATTGCTGCTTATTTAGAATTTGTACATAGAAACATGAATGTGGTCTTTCCGAAAAATGAATTTTTGTTAATGATAGAAATAGTCTGCTATAAGCCCTGTAGATGGTTACTTTGGGGTCCTGCAGTATTCTTTCAACCAATGTACATTTTGTTTTAAAATTTAAAAGTAGGTTCTACTGCACAATTTCATACGGGACTATGAATAATAAAAACTCATAGTTCATGGGTAATTTCAGACGTAATGATACCACGGTCAACCACAGTGAATCCCCTGTGGTGGCCGTTTGTACTGTTACGTCTAAATGATTCCTGCCAGATGTTCACCCGAGTGAATGCCTGGTGGGAATCATATTGACCACGCTTTCGGACCTCCGGACGCCTGGAGGTCCAAAAGTGTGGTTAGATTGGCCACGTTCTAGTATGGGTCAAAAGTAATTCTGTTACATTTGACCCAGTCCGGACCGTGGTCCTGACCACGGTCCGGGATCGGATGCAGCGACTGGATTGGCCGCTGCATCTGCCCGTCTCCTGGAGGGCGGGAGGGCAGGGGAGCGCGGGGGGCGGGGCCGTATGGCCACACATTGTGTCATGCAGCCCCGCCCCCTCCCCGATCCCCAGACGAATCAGGCCGGCACGTCTAAAGGATGGCTGGACTGATTCCTGACCCGGATCCGGGTTCAGCGTGGCGGGCCTAGCATCCCATCACGTCTGAAATTACCCCATGTCTGAAAATAACATTTTAAAATATACATTACTGAATTAAAAGGCCAGGATCCAATTAAACCCTTTAAGTAGAAAGTTGATAAAACCAAGGAAGTATTTCTAAATTATTAAGAATACATTTTAAAAACTTTCTGCCTATCCTAAAAAAAATCCTCAGGAATGTTTTTGAAAATTCATAGTAGTTGAGTAAGCAGGCAAGTTGTGCTAATTATAAAAGCTGTTATGCTCTGTAAAATTAAAAAATAAAGGATGATCATTCTTCAAAAGAATTTTATCATTTTTTAAAGAATGAGGCCATATTCAAGTTTGTTAAACTTTTCTATGAAGAAAAGGCATGAAGTGTGGTTGCAGTAAGCCCCTTGGGATACAGGTTTTGTAAACTCATGGATCTAATTTGTGGAGTTTTGTATGTTGTTATTATTTATTATTATTATTATTATTATTAACAAGCATTTATATAGCGCAAGCAATGTACCTTGTGCTTTACAAAGTAATTGAATAGACATGGTCCCTGCCCTAGGGCTTAAATCTGAGAGATTGGGGGGTGGGTGGAGACGAAGGAAGGAGAAAAGAGGGAGAGACAAGAAGTGTAACATTCATGAGGATGCGCGGTCTCAGGTGTACGCGCTTGGCTTAGTTACATCAAGAATGATGGCTGGTTGGTCCATGTGGTGAGACCTTAGGTAACAGATTGTACGGGATGGAGGGTATCAGAAGGTGTTAGGTGAGGGGAACAAGAAGCTGGGGAGGGCAGATCGGAAGAGGTGGGTCTTGAGGAGGGATTTGAAGGTACGAAGGGAAGGGGCGAGGTGGATGTGGGCAGAGAGGGAGTTCCAGGCATGGGGAGCAGCTAGGGAGAAGGGACGAAGGTGGTTAGGGTGAGAGAGGGGACAGAGGAGGAGTGGAGTATGGAGGGTAATTAGCGCAGAGAGGAAGGGGGAGCAAGGTTGTGAAAAGCTTTATAGGTGAAGACTAGGAGCTTGTGCAGGATTCGTTCAGGAAGTGGGAGCCAGCGAAGAGAGGAGAGGGGCTGTGAGGTGGATGACCCTGGCAGCAGAGTTCTGGACGGAGATAAGGGGAGAAAGGTGAGAGTGGGGGAGGCCAGTGAGAAGGCGGTTACAGTAATCGAGGCAAGAGATGGGCAGGGCATGAACAAGATTTTTGGCAGAGGAGACAGAGAGAAAAGGGCGAATCTTAGGAATGTTATGGAGGGAGAAGTGACAGTATATAGTCTATCTTCATAAATTTGACTGGATCATTGCGGTCTTTTCCTTTTCCTGAGGAAGTTGAAGTGGACCAGCCCCTGAAGCTGTCCAGGGGTGCCCTTTTGGAGGTTCCCCAGGTTTGCCGGGTGGCAATCTCTGAGAAGGGCATTCTCGGTAACCGCACCTCGGCTGTGGAACTCCCTTCCACTGGGGATCTGCCTCTCTCCGGATCTTCCCTCGTTTTGCAAACATTTTAAGACCTGGCTGTTCTGCCAGGCATTAGGTGTGGGAGAAGGGTAGTGGGTGGGAGGATGTTTCTGTTTTCTTTTTGTTTTGTTATGGGGGGTGGGTTGGTTTGGCCTCTTTTAATGTTACATTTTAAACTATTTATATTGTCTTATATTGTTTTTATTATGTGTGTTTTTATTTTGCTATATGCTGCCCCGAGCTGCCGTTTGTCAGGAAGGGGCAGGTTAAAAATATTGAAAATAAATAAATATTTATGGACTCCATGTGTGCCTTGCTCCAAAATATTGTTTTAAAATTCAATAACAAAGTTCTGTTCAAAATCCAAATCACTTAAATGCCAATTAAAATTAATAGTAATTAGCTCATTTCCACAGAAATAGTGTTGGTGCTGTAGTAATTTTCACCAGTTGTAATGTCAGATTTGTGACAGCGAATGGGGCACACTGACTGGAAGAAATAATGTCCTTGCCGAAAAACAAAGCAATAAATGCACTTCTATTTACTTCACCTTCCATTCTTTTTAACTGATAGGTAACATTTTGGGGGTACAGTGTGGTTGCCACGTTGGTCGTAAATGTAAGACATGGAGTAATTTTAGATGTACTGGGCCTCCAGGCCCAACACGCTGAAACCCGGACTGGGATCTGTCTTGGATCCCAGTGAGTGAGGAAACTGGCTGTCCTTTAGGTGTCCTGGTTTCATCACGCAGGGGAATCTCGGAGGGGTGGAACTGTGCAGCGCAATGTGCAGCCACACAGCCCTGCGCTCCCACATCCGCTGGCCCTCATGGAGACGGGCAAGCGCAGCGGTCAATGCTGCTGCTGCGCCCAATCCCGTACCACGGTCCAGACCACGCTCATGAACAGGGTTACTTTGCCCCTTTCCTGGTCGTGGTTCAGCTAACTACGGCTCTGGAGGTGAGGCCAGCCTCAACCCCAGAACTGTGGTTAACTTTGAACCCCACCAGGAATTCACCGTGGTGTACATCTGGCAGGGCTCAAACAGACGTGCCACCCATCACAGCCACCACACTGAATCCACTGTAATCCAGTGTGGTTGACTGTGGTGGCATCACATCTGAAATTACCCATGGAGACAAAGTAGTACAAATTATATCTTTTATTGGACCAGTTTCTGTTGGTGAGAATATGTAAGCTTTCATTGCACACATGGCACTTCCTTACATGTCAGAAATCGATCTATAGTTGAGGAAGAGCCCAGTGTGGCCTAAAAGATTGCATACACTCATGAAGAGAAGAATAACATCTTGGTTAATAAAATAGATTAAAGAAACAGTATCAGGTTTCAAACCAGGTTTTGAGGTGGACGGAAAACTCTCTAAAGGACCATTAGCAAAGACTATTTATAAATAGTGGGAAAATTTCTTTGCCATTCATGCCCAAATAAAGTCATTCCTTACAGATTTAGTTTATCTTAAGACGGTTGTTTTTCTTTTCATTTTTCTCCTATAGGGTATCAGAGAGTGAAAGAGAATGCAAAATTGATACTACTTTTAAGGCAAAATTGTCAAAGGTGTCAACTAATTGGGTGCTTTCTTTTTGGAACTGTGCACACTAAGTAAATATTAAAATGTGCATGTGAAAAACACTTAGGGTATTATTACACAAGCTGGGATCCTGCTGGAGCCCGCAGTGGCTCTGTGCTGCTCCTATGCAGCAGCTTCTCGCAGGTCCCACGTGGAGAGCACAATAAGTAGTGCCATTTTGGATCTGACCAATGGTCGATTGAGCCCAACATCTGTCTCTGACAGTGGCCAATCTCGGTCACCTGAAAAAAGTACCCTACAGGCCACAATGAGGTAATCCATTCCCTGTTGTTCACTCCCAGCTCCCAACAGTAAGGGGCTACATTCCCCAAACCTACCTAGCTAATAGCTGCTAATGGACCTATCCTCCAGAAACATATCCAATCATTTTTTAAACCCAGCTATACTACTGTTCTTGACCACATCCTCTGGCAACAAATTCCACAACTTAATTGTGCACTGAGTGAAAAAAATATCCTTATTATCAGTAGTCGATCTGCAGTTTCACATTTGAGTTCCTTCTGAAGTCTGGGGTGAATACCATCTGGTCCTGGTGCTTGTTACTATTTACTTTGTCAATTTGCTCAGTCTAGAGCCACTTCCAAAGTCATGTTGATTTGTGATAGCTCTTCTGTTTCATCACCTACAAAGATCGGTTCTGGCACTGGTATCTCCCCAATGTCCTCTGTAGTGAAGACTGAAGCAAAGAAATCATTCAGCGTCTCTGTAATGACCTTATCCTCCCTGAGTGCCCCTTTTACCCCTCATCATTTTATAGCCCAATTGACTCTCTAGCAGGCTTCTTGCTTCTGATTGTACTTTTAAAAGTTTTTATTAGTAGTTTTTGCCGCTTTAGTAAGTCTTTCTCCGAATTCTCTCTTGGCCTGCCTTATTAATGTTTTATATCTAATTTGCCAGTGCTTATGCTCTTTCCTATTTCCCTCAATAGAACTAGCTTTCCATTTTTTAACAGACACCTTTTTTACTTTAACAGCCTCCTCCACCTCACCATTTAGCCACACTGGCAGACATTTGGTCTATTCCTTTTTTAACCAGTGGAACATTTAATCTGGACTTCCAAGGTGGTGTTTTTAAATGGTCTCCATGCCTCTTGCAGACGTGTAATCCTCGCAACTGCTCCTTTTAGTTCCCTTCTAACTAGTTTTTTTCATTTTAGCATAGTCTCCCTTTTAAAAGTTAAATGCTACTGCTGTAGTTTATTCACCATTCTCCCTCCAGTAATTATGTCAAATTTGATTATATGATCACTATTGCCAAGCCGCTCCACCACCGTTACCCCTTGCACCAGGTCCTGCGTTCCACTTAGGACAAGCTCTAAAGTAGTTCCTCCTCTTGTTGGGTCCCAGACCAGCTGCTCCAGGAAGCAGTCGTTTATGTCATTTAGAAACTTTACCTCCATATCATGAGGGAGACATTCACCCAGTCATTATTAGGATAATTGAAATCATCCATTATTATTATGTTTCCAATTTTAGTAGCCTGTCTAATCTTCAC
This sequence comes from Sphenodon punctatus, assembly GCA_003113815.1. Classification (NCBI taxonomy): domain Eukaryota; kingdom Metazoa; phylum Chordata; class Lepidosauria; order Sphenodontia; family Sphenodontidae; genus Sphenodon; species Sphenodon punctatus. The sequence goes on from QEPC01001413.1 coordinate 1,285,574, forward strand.
TAGCATTTCATAGTCAGTCTCACTGTCCTGCTCAGGGGGACGATAGTATAACACCACTGCTATACAATTTCCTGTTACGCATGGAATTTCTGTTCATAGAGATTATGGATAGTTTTACTTCCTGTAAAATTCACTTCCTGTAAAATTTCAATCCTAATTGACTCAATGCTGTCTTTAACATATAGAGCCACCCCACCTCCAGCTCAGTCAACTTGATCATTTCTATATATTTTGTATCCTGGTGTTACGGTGCCACATCGGTTATCCTCATTCAACCAGGTCTGTGAGGTGCCTGTTATGACCAGATCTTCATGTAGTACCATACATTCTAGTTCTCCCATCTTACTCTTTAGACTTCTAGCATTGCATATAGACACTTAAATGTATTTTTAAAAATTCTTATTCTTAGTCTGCTCATTATATGTAACTGTGTTTCAGGTATTTTGGAATCATTTATATTTGTCTGTTCTGCATTGATTTCCACCTGAGCTTCCTCGGCTTCTTTCCCGTCCTCTCTGTTAGGATACTCTAATTTCCCCGAAATAACAGCATGCTTCGGAGATGTCACAGTCCGAGTCATGCGCTCCACAGCACCTGTCACCTTCTCACAGATTCTAGTTTAAAAACTGCTCTAACTCCCTTGTAATTTTTAGCACCAGCAGCCAGATTCCATTCTAGTTAAGATGGAGCCCATCCCATTGGTATAGGCTTCCCCTTCCCCCAAAGGTTCCCCAGTTCTTAATGAATCTAAAGCCCTCCTCCCTGCACCATTGCCTCATCCATGTATTGAGACTCTGGAGCTCAGCCTGCCTCTGGGGTCCTGCACGCGGAACCATGAGCATTTCTGACAACGCTACCATGGACATTCTGGACTTCAGTCTCCTAGCTAGAAGCCTAGATATAGCCTCCAGAACCTCCCTCTTCCTCTTCCTATGTCATTGGTACCCCACATCTATCACGACAACCGGCTCCTCTCCAGCACTCTAGAATTCTGTCTATGTGACATGTGAGGCCCACTACCTTCACAACAGGTAGGCTCTTTGTTTGTTTTATAACTCTTAATATCCCGATCCTCCTGCCTAAGGCAGCTTGTGGCTGCTAAGAATATTAAAACATCAAAAAACAACATAAAATCACAACATCAAAAAGACAAATAAACCCCCTCCTCAGAATAGATACAGTAAAAATAACTCAAATAACCCAATCTCCCCCACCCTATCCATGCAGTCCTCATGGTCACCAGTAACCCAGCGATCTACATTTCTAACAATTGAATCCCGAACTACCACAGCCATCCTATTCCCACGCCCCTGTGCACACACCCCTGGAGACATATTTGAGAGGATAACACGTCACCTGGAAGGCAGGACCCAGCTATGGGATCACTCCTCGTCATTCCAGTTTGATGATCTCCTTCCTGGAGGCCTTGATCCTCCAAAGCAGCAGAGAGGCTGCCAGAGTGGAGGTGGGACCACGCTCCTGTGTCCCAACTCCTCTATATACCGCTCTGTCAGCCTCAGCTCTTCCAGTTCTGCCAATCTAGCCTCCAGAGACCACATGGATTCTCTGAGAGCTAGAAGCTCTTTGCACTGGGTGCACACATATGACCTCTCCCCAACAGGAAGATGATCATACATGTTGCACTCTGTGCAAAACACTGGATAGCCCCCATCCCACTGCTGGACTGCTGTCTGCATCTCCATTTTTAAAGGGAGGAAAGCTTAAACCAAGTTTTTGCTTCCTGAGTCACTGAATTCTGGGGCCTTTTAGTTTAGGGATTTAGTAACAGGGGTTTAATGCTACTACTTTCTTTTAGGGCTAGGTAGGTACCACAGCACTTTTCACTAGTTACTCAACTGCAGAGGGTCTCTAGTTTAATCCAGTTAGGTAAGAGAATGAGTCAATAAGCAGAGGGGTCTTATCTAAACTCACATCAACCAAGTAATCCCTGCAGGCTACCTCCCACAGCAAACTCCCCTATTGTCTAGTCCCCTGTGCTGACAGCTGCTTTTTCTTCCTCCTTTCCTGTCCTTTCCTTTTTATTTGTTTATTTTATTAGAGTTATTAGCTTCCCAAAGGTGCCCTTAGGCTTGTTACAGCTTAGAGCCTACCCTCCTGAGCCTCCTCTCCCTGTAGCCGAACTCTCACAGTAGCGTAACTCTCAGCAGCCCACTCTGCCAGTGTCTCACTCCACCAGAGGTTCTCTCCGCTCATCCAGAAGCTCTTGCAGGGGATCCCAATTTATACTAGTGGCCAGGCCTCAGCCCTGCCTACAGCTATTGCTTAAAAGGGATTAAGCAACTCCTTTGAAGCCCTTTGATCTAAGATGAGGTGTTCACACAGTTGCTAAATCAATCAGTCACTCACAATAGTGAGCTGAGATATGCTTACTGCTCTTTCCGTTCAAAGTTAGTAAATCCTAACTACTAATTGAAACCTAACTTAGTTTAAATGCAGGTTAGCTAAGCCTAACTGCTAATTGAACCCTAGCTTTAAATGCAAGCTAGGGAAACGTAGCTTTTATTTTAACCTTTTCTTCTAATTCAAATGGTTTTATTTGTTTTATATATTATTGTTGATGATATTTATTGATATATTGCTTCTTTACTGTTGTTTTTATGTGTTTTATGGTGATGTAAGCTGCCCTGATATGTGTGGCAGGAGAGGCGGGGTATAAATTTCTAAATAAATAAATAAACTATCGCTTTTAATACAAGCTTTTAACTCAAGCTACCAAACTCTAGTTTTTTATTTCACTCCTAGCTTGATAAAATAAAGTACAGATAAAGATAAAAGGAAAATTCAAGCAGACTTGCCTATCCTCACAT
>QEPC01001413.1:1288501-1312934 GCA_003113815.1 Sphenodon punctatus
GGGTGGGAGGCAATGTCCTGATGGATCTTGTCAATCTTTGAGGTGAAGAACGATGCAAGATCCTGAGCAGGAAGGGAAGAGGGTGGAGGAGGGCAGGGGGGTTTAAGAAGGGAGTCGAAAGTAGAGAAGAAGCGATAAGCCTAACATTAGCCTAACTCTTAGCATCTCACTCTGCCAAGTATTTCACTCTGCCAGAGGCTCTCTCCACTCGACCAGATGCTATCACACTGGATCCCAATTTAGAAAGCCCCTTGGCCAGCCTTAAAGGCGGCCACCAGGGGCTATTGTTGCACTCCTATGGGGAATGGGGCAATTAGGGAATGGCTGAAAACACCCCCACCCCCCGCAGCAAGCTGGCTGCGGCGAGGACTGAAGGTGGACAGAGAATCGGGCCGTGGCAGGAAGAACGGCGGCCTGGCTAAGGTTACCCAGCAACGGGGCTCCAGTCAATGGGCAGGCGTGGGCTTGGGGCCCCGTCCTCTTTCTAGTTGGGCAGGGACTTCCCGCCCGCTGCTCCTTCTCCGGCTCCTTCTGAGGCCGGTGTGATCGAGCAAGCCCCAACCCTCCCTTCCAGGGGCACTGCGGGTAACAACTGGTTGCCGATAGGGGCCAGGAAGGAATTTTGGCAGGAGCAGTTCATTGGGCCAAAAGGGCTCTTGTTTTTTGCCTTCCTCGCAGTGTCTCTAATAATTGGTCTGATCTGTTTGTCAGGATCAGAGGGAAGGGTTTTTTGTTTATAGTTGTATGGTTGTTCTTGTCGTACTCTTCCAGGGGTCCAGTGCTGTATTGAATGTTTTGGATAAGAAATAAATAGTCTGAGGAGTCATCTCCATAAGAGATGGGGAGGCAATACCAGGTGCATAGGCAGGGCATGGCCAGCACCAGGGTAGCCTCCGTGGGAGGGGTGCCCGGCAAAGGCAGGCAGGGACATGCATGGTCCCCAAGCCGGTGGCACCCCAATTTCTTACTCCCGTCCGAAAGGACAATGTCCCCTCTGGCAGCGGCGGTTAGCCTATCCCTGAGGGGAGACGTTTGAGGTAAGCAATTAGGGATGGCATTGGAGGTCACATCCAAGCCACTCCCATCCGTTTGTTATGGTTAATCAATTGTGTTTATTGGCACTGGACCTGAATTGCCGTAAGGCAATTACCCCAACCAGCTTAATTCATAATTCCAATTGCAGCCATTTAAATCCAACAACGTTGCCCTTGTCTCATTCCGGAAGCGCCGACAAATGGGCAGACATTCCTCCCCACCCTCTCTGCCCATATGTTGCACCCTCTCCTTCACCAAGTTGTGATGGCTCTAGTGACCTTGGCTGCACCCACACCTCTATGGTGCAGAATGCATGCAGAGATCCCGCATTCTGTGGGCATGCACCCATTTACCTGGTTTTGCCTGAATTTGCACACACAGCGGGCTCCACATTTCGTGGGTTGACACCTTGTGGAGTGGCACCAGGGTGAACATCTCGTGGCAACAGGATAGACAAGCAGGTGAATCCGAGGTTAATGGGGGCCAATGTGGGGCAATGTCTCATTTGTTAACACCCTTAGAAAATGTAGCCTTTGTTGACGTGTACAATTCCACATGGGATAACAGAAAGAACTGGGATTCTGGACTCCCAGTATCAGGAATTTCTGCTTTTCACAGTGATACGTATCGTATACTACTAATTATCATACACTAATTCCAGATAAAACGTGGTCTCTTCAAATCTTTTAAATGTAGCCTGCTGTTCTCACTAAACATACTAAAAATAGGTTTTCAAACAGAAAATCAAAGTTTAAAATATTGTGCATAATTTAGCTGCGTGCTTAAGGTGCTCATTAAAATTTCAACAGACAGTGGCTTCATGAACACCTGCAATTTTGTGTTGACTTGCTAATGTACAAAGTGCTTTCAGGATTTTTCTCTCAACTCCTTAGTTCTTTTTGTACTTCTGGAAGGATGCCTCCTTTTTGGAAGTGTCTTGGCAGCATTGCTATTCAATGGAAACAAGGGAGAACTCTATCAAAACCAAGTGTGTTCAGTGACAAGTGATAATTTCATAAACTACTATAGAATTCAAACTAATTATTTAGTTATATATGCCTGATACTAATCTTCTTAGCAGTTAAAAAAAACCCTATACTTTAAATGCCTTGCTATCAGTGAAACAGAGAATTATGTCAAGAATGTGAGACTATTCACTGCATCCTCCTCCTCTTTGCCACTTGTGGCTCAGAATTCTCATTCTTGATGGATTTAGTTTATCGTAACACATTGTGCTTTTCCTTTTCATTTCTTTCATATTTATAATTCAAAAATGTAATGGAATGTCTCTCTTCTCTCCTCCGATAAAGTACCATATTTATTAAAATAGTGACATGCACATTTACTTAAGAGCTGAATAATTTGTTTCCCTTAAACAGTAAAGAATGTTGTCTTGGAAATGCCCCAGATTATTATTTTTTTCTTTTTTTAATAACAGTTACTGCTAGAATTTGAATGCCAGTCGTCAGTAGGAAGCTAAAGCATGCTTTGCAAAGGAAAGTGACAGTTTACCTGATTTTTATAGTACAGAGCTGCCATATTTCAATTATTAATTCCTCTGTGGGTAATTAATAGTCACAGCTTATCCTGGGAGCCTAGAAAACAGCAATCTTGTGGCAGCTAATTTACTGTTCCTTTTTTTTTTTTGAGGCTGCATACACAATTAAAGCCATTCCTTTATTTGATGTAAATTGTCATCTCTTGAAAGTGTACAGAATGAAAACCCAGCCATGTATCAGAAATAACTTTAATTTAAATTTGCTAAATGACCTCTGAAAGCTAGATGAAAGATTTTCTGCTGAATGGGCTGGTGCTCCCTGCCTGTATAATTTATGTGAGAAATTAGTGCGAATGGTTCACTTTTATGGAGCAGTGCTGCTTGTAGCAAGCCTGCAGAAACAATTTCCCCCCAAGCCTCCATCTGTTCTTCAAACCAGGGCATATGCCATCTCATCGAGCTTGAAAGTCAACTGATTTATAACTCCTGAAAAGTGCATAGATTGAAAAGAAAGGTCGACTGCTGCTATGTGACAATGATTTGTTAGGCACTTGGATAAAGACAATTCACATTACTGTGGACCCAAGGGGAAACAAGCATTGTTGTAAGCTTCAAAACTTGGTTGATTGACAACTAGGAGGAAAACAAATCGCCCCTCCTCTTTGAGTTAAGCAGCCACCTACCTCTCCTCAAAAAGGGAAGAGTGTTCCCCAGGTGGGGGAATAATACTGCAGAGATAGCTTGTTATCACTGTATTTCAGACACAATAGGCATTTACCCCCAGCTGCAAAGGTTGCCATCTACAAGTGTCAAAGCTTGTTGCACTTTAATCTTTAAACTGTAAGCAGAAACATCAGTCTAAAAAAGTGCTTGTTGCTGCTTGTCAGAAAGTTCTATTCTGCGCCACAAACAGGGCTTTGATGAATTTTATGTATCTGCCCTGGAGGTGAATCCACAGCCCTGTACCAATTAGTAGTTTAATGAATGGCTCATTCTCTGTCCCATCACTTATCATTCTCCCTCCCTTTACTCAAGGACTACAAAGAGCTAAAGCTCTTTGGCAGGTGACAAACCAAATCAAATTGACAATGTGACCATAAGAAAATCAATGTGTGTTTGATGTTTTCATTTATGTTGGTGAAATACTGTGTCTCTTCTGATTTGATGCTAGTAGATTGAGAGTGAATTCTCAAACCCCTTCAGTTTTGTCAAGCTTGTGTTGTTTTATTTCTACAAAAAAGAGACTCCATTAATGTTCAAATGCATAAAATATTTTAGACAAGAATGATAAAATATGACTAGTCCAAAGAAAGCTTTTTCATGTGAAAATTATAGGATGGATCTTGATGGAAAAACAATGGAAGGGGAAATAATTTCCTTTCATGCATACAAAGTATTCCTTTCATCTCAATGTTGAGGTAGCTTAAAGGGTTGTGAGAGGAAACTGGCATTGTGCCTGCTTACACATTATAGAAAATGCCTATTAGGCTTTATGGTCATCTTGTGTTACGTAGTCCTGACCTGACTCACTTAGAAATGTTCATTCAATTCAAATACTCTGTTTAATATAGCTCAGCAAAGATGGGAACAAAGAGCATATTGACTAGATACGTGGAGGAAAATCATGCCATTGAGTTATTTAGTTTGTGGTTTTAAAAGAATGCATAACCGGCTATAAGGTGTGAGATGTCATGTCTAAACCCCGATCGTGGGATTTTTACATGCAGTGTGATTTCATGCCACGTGTGCACCGGACATGTCTAAAACTGGCCTAGGTTATAGTTTGAATTATTTCAGTCATATAAATAAGTTTTCTCAAAGGAGTCTTACAATGAAACTGTTCTGTGGCCTATCAGAAATAAAACCTTACCATAGGATAATAGATTTGCCACTATGAAAAGAAGAATCTTATTGGCTGATTGTTAAAACTTCAGACTATGTTGCCATTTCTGTAAGAAGGCAAGTACACCAGTTTTGTGTTGAAACAAGGTGCACCCACATGAGCAAGCACAGCCACCACACTGTGGGGCCAGCGTGGAGAGCAGGGCAAAGACTGTCAGCCCCCTCATGGGGAAGCTAGGCAGGCGGGCGTGCTGCTGTCGAACCTCCTGACATGGTTCAGGGCAGGCAGAGGCGCTGGCCACACCAATGGGCACCCAGCCCTACCCTACCTACCTCCCCTAGGGCAACCACTATCCCGCCTCCGGTCATGATGACAACTGGGCAGATGAGCTACCGCGCCTTAAGCAGCCTTACCCCACTTTGGGTACAGCTGCTATGCACTGCATCCTCTGCCTTTTTCCAAGGACACAGCATGTAGCAGCCACCTGCCCACCCCGCCCCATGGCGGGGGGAAACATCTGGCAGCTCGGAGGGGTCGAAACGGTCGAGCACTTCCTGCTAACTTGTGACTATTATAAATTGGGCCATGGCGAGAGCCAGCGCCGTCAATAAAATTGAATTGAATTGACTATTATAACGATCTAAGGGCAGTCTGGCTCCAATCGTTAATTGGCGGGGCAGTATACCTTGAGCCAGGTCAGGGGTGTAAAGGTCTCCTTTCCTTGGCAAGATCGGAAAATGTGGTGGCCTTGGCAACTTTTGTTTGTTTGGCCTCAAAAAAGCGGAGGGAGGTCAAAGCCGAGTTATTGGGGAAACCCTGTAGCTTTGTCATGGGGCCTTAAATTCAATCGGATGAGTATGGTTGTATGTTCTGGATAATTTGTCAATTTTCGTGCAAGTGATTTATTATGTTTTATGTGTTGCGTATTATGTACAACTATTTTATTTGGAGGCTATAGTGAAAGCTGATGCCTAATCAAATTTAAACCTAAACATCTGGCAGCTGCTGGACACACAATGCACTGCATCATGTGGTAAGGCTGACAAGGCATAGTAGGCATTTGGTGTGGCGGCACCCAAGGGTGCAACTTTACTAAGTTGAGCATCTGAAGATACAGTGAAATAACCCATAAACAGGAATTGTTCAGAGGCGTTTGAAAGATGTAGTTGTCCCCGTCTCCACCCCCAACCCTGCTCTGCCCAAATTGCCAGCTTGTTTATAACATAGTTTGAAGGTGGGAGAAGGGAAGCAGAAGTAGCCATTTGGCTGCAAAGTCCTAAATGGACTAAGTAGCTAGGGAGTAGCACTGCAGAGAAATATCTGGGAATTATGGTGGATCATAATCTGAGCATCAGTTAAAAATGTTGAGGTGCCGTTCCAGAAAAGGGAAATGCCATTTTGGACTGCGTTAACAGGTACATTGTTTCCAAGAAATGGAAGATGGTGAGACCTCACTTGGAATATTGTGTTCAGTTTTGTTTTATTTAATTTAATTTATTTATTTACTTATTTATTTTATTTTATTTTGATCTATATCCTGCCCTATCCCCAAAGGCTCAGGGCATCTTACAACACACATATAAAATACAAATGTAAAATAAACAATTAAACCCCCACAAAACTAAAAACACCCCCATCACGCCTCCATCCCCAATCTATCTCTGCCCATTGAATGCCTAGCCAAATGAAAAGGTCTTACACTGCCTCCAGAAGACGTTCAAACTAGGACTCAGGCGAGCCTCCAAGGGAAGGGAGTTCCAAAGCTGTGGGGCAGCCATCGAGAATGCCTCTCTGCGACCCAAGTTGTATGAAACTGGACCAGTGATGGAATCTGCAAGAAGGCACCCTCGACACTTCTTAAGCTCTGTGAAGGGTATAAGGAAGGCAGTCCTTCAGATATGTAGGCCCAAGCCATTTAGGGCTTTTAAGGTCAAAACCAACACCTTGAATAGTGCCCAGAATGCAAAGGTAGTCAGTGCACACTTAAGCACTGGTGTAATGTGCTCCTGGTGACCTACCCCCATCAAGAGGCGGACTGCCGCATTCTACACCAGCTGCAGCCCCCAGACAGTCTTTAAGGGCAGCCCGTGTAGAGCACATTGCTGTAATCCAGCCTCGAGGTAATGAAGGCATTGATGATGGTGGCCAAATCCCCATTAGAAAGAAAGGGACTCAGCCTTCTCACCAGATGGAGTTGGTGAAAGGTACTTCTGGCCACAACTGCAACCTGACCTTCCAGGCTTAGCTGAGGATCCAGGAGCACCCCAAGACTACACCTGAGTAACAAGATCCCATCAATAATGGGAGTCCCAATCCCCCCCAGGCCACTAGGCTGGCCAACCATCATCACCTCAGTCTTGTCTGGTAGATGCTATGGTAGCGGAGAGAATGGCAGTCCTCTCTGTCACCCTAGCCATCCCTTAGTCCTTCAAAAACCATCTATAGCGCAATTGGTCAGCTTCAGAACAAGTTGAATGCCATCTGTGCTCCAACTGCCTCGCTTGCCGCTTCATCTGCCGCAAGTCCCCTGTAAACCTGGATGACCTGTGCAGATGTTGTGAGGGAAGCAGACACCTGGGTGTTTCCGTATTGATTGCCTTGGTCAACGTGGTATTCCACATCTTGACCAGGCCATCAACAGAGCAGCCGTCAAAATCAGTGGATATATCCCCCAGAGAGTTCTAGAATCCAATTAGTTCCAGAAGTCTCTGGGCATGCCAGACTTGAAGGATGTGTACACACTGAAGAAGATTTAGAAAGCAGCTAAGGTGATAAGGTGAGTGGAGGACAATCTATATGAGAAAAGGACAAAAGAACTGGGTATATATAGCTTAGCAAAAAGAAGGCCAAATGGGGACATGATAGCTGTTTTCAAATATCGAAAAGGATGCCACAAAAAAGATGGTGAACATTTGTTCTCCACTGTCACAGAAGACAGAGCAAGAGGGAATTAGCTTAAATTACAGTAATGTCAATTTTGTTTAGATATTAGGAAAATCTTCCTAACTGAAAGAACTGTTTAGCAGTGAGTGACTGGATGAGGTGGAGCAGACTGAAGCTGAATCCTGATAAGACGAAGGTGATGTTGTTGAGTAGGGAAGTGGAGGTGATGGCTCCCCTTGTGGAGGGGATCCACCCTCTGCTGGCCCCGCAGGTGCGGAGTTTGGGGGTTCTGTTGGACCCTGGCCTCCGCCTGCATTATCAGGTGGAGGCGGTGGCAAAGGAAGCCTTCCGCCAATTACATCTTGTGCGGAGGATCCAGCCATATGTTCCAAGCTCTGACCTGGCCACCCGCATCCATGCATTCATTACCTTAAGGCTGGATTACTGTAACGTGTTCTACATGGGGCTGCCCTTGGTGACGACTCGGAGGCTGCAGCTGGTGCAGAATGCGGCAGCCCGTCTCCTGATGGGGACAAGCCGTAGGGAGCACATTACACCAGTGCTTTGGGCTCTGCACTGCCTGTCTATAGCATTCTGGGCCCGATTCAGAGTGCTGGTTTTAACCTTTAAAGCCCTACATGGTCTGGGCCCTCCTATCTGAGAGACCGCCTCACTCCCCGGGCCGTGGAACGACCTCTACCAGGGGTGCCTTCTTGGCCGGGGGGCCACAATGGAGAGGGTGTTCTCAGTGGCTGCACCACAGCTCTGGAACTTCCTCCCAGAGGAAACTCACCTGACTCCCAGCCTGTTGGCCTTTTGTCTGGCCTGTAAGGCCTGACTGTTCATCCAAGCCTTTGGAGGAGGGGGGAATAAAGGTGGGGGGTTTGCGAGTGGTTTTACCTCTTTGTTGTTGTTTTATCATTTTAGTAACCCTTCTATACATTGTTTTTAATATATCATTTAAAATGTTTTGTGAGCCGCCCCAAGCTGCCGTAGAACTGGAGGGAGCAGAATACAAAGTTAATAAATAAATAAATAAAAAAATAAATAAAATTAAATAAAACCACCTCTCACAAACTGTTCCTTCATTCCCCCCCAATCTGTCAAAAATATAGATGCCATTATTTCCCACTACTGTCTACTATAACAGATCCAATCTACTGGTAGCTTCTTACCTTCAATACTGAGGGTGTTTTTAGACAAGTGCCTCCCCACCCATCATCCACCCATCATGTACGTTACAGGGTACCAATACAGCTCTGCAACATGCAGAAAAAATGTTAAAGTGATATTAACGCAGAGTTACGTGCATGTCTTGTCACCCATCGTCTTAAAAAAATAAAAAATTCTTTCAGTACTTCCCCTACATTAGCAGTTCTGTCAGTAGATAAGTTTGTCATTTTCTTCATTAAAACCTCCAGGGAATGGATAAAATAATATCTTGTGGGGGAAGACCAAAATCCCTCTTTTGAATCCCCCCCCCTTTACAATTTGTATTGGCATTTTAAGCATCAGTTTGTGAATTTTGTGTACATTCCTTGCTGGAGTTGATTTTCTTTTCTTTTTTTAAATCAAATTTAAGAGTTTATCTTCAGCTTTCTTTTTTAAAAAAATGTATCGTGCCAAACTGCAATATTCAGGTTCCAGAAAGACTATAATTTATTTTTTTTTTTAAAAAAGCAACAGTTTCAGAAGCGTTAAACTGTAATTACAGTCAGTATGGCAGTTATTCCTGTGGGGCAATGGTCCTGATGTGTTGTAGGCTGTGTGTGTCTTCAACAAAATGAATTACCTATGCAAGACTTAGAATATTGCAACATGCTCTCTAAGTGGAAAAATTGCTTGTGTGATAGGGTCTCTGATTTGCTGCAGTATCACACAGGAAAACATGTTCTAAATACTTTTTAAAAGGCATAGCTAAAAACAGCTTTGGTGTAACAAAACAGTTTAAATGCTGGAGGACATACTAAATGCCTGAAAATCAGTGGCCCTTTTCAAATGGGTGCGGGTGCGTGGGTGGGTGGGTGGTGCGTGGGGGTGCATTCCCATGGACCCATCTCCATGCATGGAGCATCCAGCATTGCCGCCCATTGCTCCATGCGTGGGTGATGGGTGGAGGTGAATAGAGTGTGGGAGCTCTAACGCACCCCCACCCACCAGCTGCAGCGTTTGCATGAATGCCTACCCACTTCCCCCGCACCCGTCCAAACAGATGCCTCCTCCCCCCACCCACACATGTGGGCGAGGAGGGTGGCATCCATTTGAAAAGGACCAGTAGTAGAGTTATATACCAAGACTAATGAATAAGTAATAAGTACATATTCTAATTAAATACTCTAATTAAAGAATCATGAGCCAACCCTGTTTTTGTGTGCTTGAAAATAAAAATTTTATTGATGTATGCAGACAGAAATTTATACTTTATTTAGGGGATTATTTATAAACCCAGAAGGTCACAAATTATTGAATGTACTATGAGTATTTAGATTGGAAACACAGATAGAAATGCTAAGTTTAAAAAATAGAAATTGAAATAGAAAATTTCCTGAAAGGACTTTAAGGTGTTTCAGCCTTCCCTGGTGGACCTTGTATTCAAAGCCCATCATCATCTTTGTTGTTCTCCTCATTGATTTTCCTCACACTATATTAGTCACCAGATCCCACATGCAGTTTATGGAGGAGAAGTCTATCGTTTTCCGATCAAAGAATAGTGCCTGTGGCAAAGACATTTTATTCAGGCTTTTTAGTCAGTTCAGATCATCACATGCTCCGTAGTGTTCAGCATCCATTCTGTTTCGTTCCTGACAGTATTGTGAGATCTTGCCTAGAGGTTGTGCAAACAGAAGTGACGGCTCCTGATGCCACCACAGACTTACCTGGGCAGTGGTGGGAGCTGTCACTCCAGCCGGGAATCAGTGTGGCTGCTGAACAAACGTGTCGGTAGTTGGGAAGGGCCATGGAGACGCATGGACGTATGTGTGCCTCGCCCTGCCCCCATGCTGCGTGAAGCGGCCAGCTCCCCCAGCTGACAGGCAACCATGACAACCAATGATAGCTGCCATTGTGCTTGTCTCCCCCTCCCCCCGCTACTCCAGACGTGATACCCTGCTTTACTTTGTTACCTGGCCTTGTTGACTCTTCTCCAAGCGGAAACGGCCCAGACTAACACTTTCAAAAGTGACAGTGGCCTGCGATTCCACGGGGACAAAGCGTGGAAATGTGGACTATCGTCATGTCTGAAAACACCCTGTGTGCCAAAACACAGTGCTAACCACCAGGAGCAAAAACTGAAACGTTTACTCAAGTTATGAACTTTAATGCATACATTAATAGAGTTTTAAGCAGTAAATATCAGTGTGTAAAGAAAACCATGAGACTTAAAAGTGTGTTCCTGATCTCAAAAGTGATACAATGAAAAAGCCATGTTGTGGTTTTACGTTTCTGTTGTCTGTTTTGTAAACAAATGATTTTCTGTAACATTCAGTCAGCCCTTACAGTGGGACTGACTCACTGCTGGAAACCTGCTGGGACCACTAAAGCAGTGCAGGCAGGGATGGCTCATAGTCAGCCCTAGTGCCAGTAGGCACCTCCTCTGATGGAATCAGATCTTTGCTAGGGGCAGGAACCTGTGCTGGGGCTGAGCCCCATCACGTTCTATTGAGGATCCGCTGTTGCTTGGCATTGCTAACAGAAGTAAAATGTAACAAAAAGCTCATTTTTATGAATAAAATTGACAAGTTTTCAAAGAGGACTCTGCAATGTAGAGATTTTTTTAAATAAGAAGCTGCCATTTTTACATTTTCCCAAAAAGATTGGCATCTTGCTTCTGAAGCTATGTGAAATCCATTGGTTTTCGCTTACCTTGATCTTTGGTAGTCTAAAGTGATGAATTGTCATCAAACTTAGTAAGACTGGGGAAGGCAGAAAGTAAAACCCCAAATGCCAGAACACCAGCTGAAACCCATGTTATCCCTCCCCTACTACATCCATCCCTTGTCTTCCAATAGACTCTAGGATTCTCATCTATCTCAATTTAAAAATATCTTATAAAAAGGCTGTCCTGTGGATTGTGTATCCTCTTCTCTCTCTTCAGGGAGTGGCAAGAAAGCTTGTTTCCTTTCCTTCCTTAGAATCTTTGGGGAAAGGACATGTCCATTCTTACACTACTTTTTGAAGGGTCTCCTTGTATGACCAATGGTTACAAATCCTCTAAAAACATATTCTGGGGTGGAGCCAGACTTTTAAATTGAATGATTGAAATTACCGCCTTCTCTCTAGAAGTAGCAATTATAGCAACCCTCATGTGGTAACGCTCATCCTGGTAAGAAAGAATCCACCCCTACTTTATACCTTTTGCAAGAAGAATGATTGTTCTCACTCAGAAAGAGATTTAGGGCTGTCCCGATTGTTCGACAGGGTCCCCTATAAAAAGAGGGTACATAGGTTAGGGATCTTTCGCTTGGAGAAGAGACAACAGAGGGGATATGACAGAAGTTTATAGATCATGGGTTATGGAACGAGTAAATAGGGAATGGTTATTTACCCTTTCAAATTGTACTAAAGCTAGGGGACACCCCATGAAACTAAAGCCCTTTTTAAATGGACCACGGTGGGTGGGTGGATGGGTGTGCGGCCGCGGTAGGTGGAGGTGGGTGTGCGGCTGTGGGAACGGGCACACATCCATCTCCACCCACTTCCATACACAGAATATCGGGCATTGGAGCCCATTGCTCTGTGGGTGGGTGATGGGTGGAGGTGGGTGTAGTACAGGACCATCATTCACACGGGTGTCTCCACCCATCTCCATACGAGATGGGTGGGGGTATCTCATGTGAAAAGGGCCTATGAAGTAGCAGATTTAAAACAAATAGAAGGAAGTGGGTTTTTTTACTCAATGCACAATTAAGTTGTGGAATTTGTTGCCAGAAGATGTGGTCAAGGACAGTAGTATAGTTGGGATTTTTAAAGGATTAGACAAGTATCTGGAGGATAGGTCCACTAGCAGTATTAGCTGGGTAGGTTGTGAGGATCGTAACCTCTTACTGTCCAGAGCTGGGTGTGCACAACAGGGAACAGATCAACTCATTATGACCTGTTGATTACTCCAACTACCAATATTGGCCACCTGTCAGAGACAAGTGCTTCTCAATGGAACATTGGTCTGACTGAGTTTGACACTTCTTATGTTCTCACCACAGGGTGACCACCTCAGGTTCCATTCTTTTTGAACAGACACTGTATACAATGGAAGATTGTATCAGACAAGACTGTATTGTACCGAATGGAACATTGTAAATAAAGGAATAGGGGTGGAGAACTGTAGACCCTGTAAATAAAGACACACTGAAGTGAGAATTCTCCAAGAGAAAGTGACATTAGTGGACTGCATCCTGCAGAGTCTTGCCCCAGAGGCTCTCTACCCTGCTACTGTCTCAATTTCCACTTGGGAGAAAAATTGTCATCAGCTGTGTGTATTCTCCCACAGGCTTAGAAATACAATTAGAGGTTCATTAAGCAGCACACCGATATCCTACATGAATCTCTTAGGTCTGTCTTACCTTAAATGACACTTTTATAAAACAACCCCGAAAGAACAAAGTCATACAAATACAGGCATCTAGTATGGAAAAGACTGAAAAGACTGCTGCCAGGCACAACTTCTGCAGCCTCTATTTAATATTCTGGCATCTATAAATAAGAATATAATAATAAATATAATAATAATAATAATAATAAATAATAATATTCTGGCAGCTATGTTTGAAGGATGCACCAACCTTCTACTAATGTATCATACATGCTACTAATGTATCCTTTGGTACCACCTCCGCTACTGCTATCCCACTATCAGTTGGTGTGCCCCTAGGGCTCAGTCCTGCGCCCTCTTCTCTTTTCTCTCTACACCTGTTCCCTTGGTTTTCTGATCTTCTCTGGGGTCGGGGTTGTGATTCCTGTGTATAAGAATTCCATCGGGGTCATGTCAGGGTACTGCTCATACATGCCTGCAGCCAGGCTACCATCCCACTGCCCACACGGCCCAGTGAGGGCTGCAACAGCCTTATGGGTAGCGGGACGGCAGCCCGGCTCCGGGCATGTATGGTCAGCACCCTGACATGGCCCAGACCATGTCCCAAATGGATTTCCACCCCAGGCCGCTGTTTTTACTCATAGCAAGGGATTGATCTGTGTGATGACCAGTTTCTCAGGAATCGCCGCCGCAGCTGGAGTAAACAACAGCGCGGCGGTAAACAGGCATGGCAGCGGCAGAGGGCCACACCCCCAGGAAGCAAGGAAGAGCAGCCAAAAGCAGTCTCACGAGGACTGGCCACGCCCCCAGAGCTAGCACCGCCCCCAGTGCGCACAGAACAACGTGGGGATGTAGATAGCCCCTGTATAGCAGGGAGGGGCCAGGAAAAGCACCAACCTGGGGAACAATTAAGAGAATTACGCCGCTCAGCACGTCTGAAAGGAAAAGGGGGCGGGGCTTCCCCTATTTAGGGCCAGGAAGGAGTCTCACACACTGCCGGTGATCAGCAGTGCTGTGAGACTGGCCCCTNACGTGAGTTTTTCAGCTAAATAAATTCATTCTTTCTTATCTATCAAGTAATCATCTTGTCCGTGTATGCCCATTTTCATCTTCTGATAAGGAAAAATTGTGGTGATGAACTATCTAAAATGTTACCTAAATAAAACTGCTCTTTTTATCTAAAGTCCTTTATTTTCCCAGCAGAGATTTTACAAATATCAAGAAGTATCTTCTGTAAATTGTGAGAGAAGTTATGAGGAGTTAAATCTTGTATTCAGGAAGCTTGAGTCAGAAGAACTTCTTTGTCATTTCTTAAAAAGCCTATTCTACTTGATACAGAAAGAGAATCAACCTCACTTAAATAAATCTCTCATGCAGCTTGTCAAAAATTGTCAGATTTGTTCAGCAAACTGAATGAAAGTGCTCAGAGAAGTTGCTGAATAATCAGGGTCTTTCTTCCCAATTAGATTGTAAGGCCAACTGTCCAGATACATAGACTTAATGAGCCCAAAGGGACATTTTCTCTACTGCATTTTTTTAAAAATTTCATGATTTAAAATAGATTAAAATAGAGAAGATTTTCAAGTTAAGTTGAAGTGATGTGACTCATAGCCTATTGATTGGAAAATGGGCTGGAGTTTTCACTGTCATAATGAGCTGCCAATAGGAAAGGAAACAAAGCTGGAAGTACCCTTAAAACCTAATTAAGAAGGAAGACTCCGACTAGTCAATAACTCCAACCCAGATTTGCAGATCCAAATGGTGAAAATTAATTTTACAAATAGGAATTCTTCATCATGGTAACACAATATTGTAGCCATTCTCTTATATGTTGCTACACCATTTAGGTCACTTTTACACATTACCAGGGTGGGGGGGAAGGAGGGAGCAGGGAAACTTCCATCAGAGCAATTGTAGCTCTGTTCTCATGGCAATTAACACACAGGGAAACCACTATTCTGCTTTTATCCTGCAAGAACACTCGCGCATGATCAGGTCTCAAAATGTAGTGTTAACAAGGATGGGTGTTCTCACGGGATAAAAGTGGATTACTGTGTTCCCACGTGCGCTAATTGACACGTTAACAGAGCCATGATTGCTCTGATGGAAGTTACCCTGCTTCCCCAGTAATATGTGATAGTGGCCTTAGACAAGTCTGTCTTACAGTAATATTACACAATGAATTGAGAAATTGATTATGATGAGAATATAATAAAACATTTTAGAACATGATTGTTGTATCACTAGAATAATACTATGAACTTGAGTAATACCTTAAATTTGAAGACATCAAAACAATTTCCAGTAATTAAAAATCAAACATTGCCAGTACAAAGTAGGTATGCTCCTGATTTTCAGATGAAGCAATTGAGGCACAGAGTTGGCAGTACAATAGGTGACATTGAGTATGTCAATGGGAGAGAAAAGTGTTCAGCACCTATTGACTTCTGTTGAAATTGTCCCATGTATGCTTTTAGCATGACTATGGGTGATTTCAGATGTTACGAGATCACAGTCAACCACAGTGAACCACAGTCAATCCCCCAGCACGACCAATGAGCCCTGAACCTCTGTTCAGTGGCATCCAGATGTTCACCACAGTCAGTCACTGGTAGGAGCCAAGGTCAACCATGGTTCTCAACCTCGAGACGGGAGCAGGTCCAGAACCATGGTCAATGCAATCTCCACTGGGAAACGGCCAAAAGTAATGTCTGAATGGCAACCGCCAGGCGCGATCACACAGAACAACCCCATGCCGTGGCGACTGCACGCAGCGTCGCTGCCGGGCAACGGGCAACAAACGGAACAAGGTGGGATATTTAAAGGGCACAGTTCACCAGGGGAATGAGGTGGCGAGACAGGAAGAGAGAGTGGTGAGACAGGAGAGTGATGGAGCATGAGGAGCAGCAGCAGGAGCCGGAGCAACCCGCCCCACAGGGGGATACCGAACAGGGGACGGAGGCCCCCTGCAAACGGGTAGGGAGACCACAGCGGGACAACTGGGGGGGTGAGCAGGGGTGCAAGGGTAGCAGACAGCCACGGGGGGAGAATGGGGGCCAAGGGCAGGGATGGCAGAACCACAGCACCCAACCCCCCATGTCCACCCAACGGACCAGGAAACGTGCCCGAGGCACGGAACCCCCAAAGGATACCAGCAGGGTGGAGGTGGAGAAGGTGGCGGCACAGGAGCCAGAGGGACCAGCACGGAGATGATGGAGATACCAGTGAGGGGGACAGTCGAGAGTCCAGGAGACCCAGGACTTCCTCAGGATCTGGGGGTCCTTGGAAAACCAGCTGGAGCTCACCATAAACAAGTGGAATGAGCACTTGTTATACCTGGGGACATGAGGAAGCCTGGATACCAGAGGTAGGCAGCACAGTGCCAGTCCAAGCCAATGAGCTCAAGAGGGACTACAAACACATTAACGACAACAACCAGCAGTCGGGTCACGCAGCGCAGACCGTGCCCTATTGTGATGCCCTAGACAGGATCCTCCACCAGAAGGGGTCCATTGTGGCTCCCCGGCTGGTAGGGAGCGCCATGGTACATGGCCAAACACAGGAAAATGTCCCACCCCCCAAGGCAGTACCGGGTGCACCCAGAGACACCGCCAGACCTACAGCCCAAGAGGAATGTCCCAGGACCTCGGGGACCAGTAGGCCCCCATCACGGTCAGGTATGGGAAGCTCTGTAATGCACTCGGGGTTGGGCTATGACGACAACATGCTGGTCACCCTGAGTCAGTGGATGCGAGGGGAGCACTCAGAGCAGAACCTTATAGAGCAGCCGCCCATGGAGGGCTCGGAGACGGACATAGGAGGTAGGCACAGGGTGAGGACGGAACAGGGGCCTGAACAGACCCAGCGATGGAGCAGGAGGGGTACAACAGGCAGGGAACCAAACCAACCAAACCACCCCCTTCCTTACCGCAGGAGCGACCGAGGGAGAGGAGGAGGCAACGGGCACACGGAGCAGTGGAACACGTGGTGGAAGGTAAGCGGAAGGGAAGGGGCCCACCGGAGGCCAGGAGGGGGGCGGGGTGTGGGCGGGACATAAGGGCAGGGAGTGGGGCACCCCAATGCCACACCCCCATGGCTGATCCCACACAGGACCGATACCACTGCTGTGGGAGGTCGAGGCGGAGGGGGGGGCAGCACCAGCAGCATCAGGGGGTGGAGCATGGTGAGCGGGCGGGGGCGACCCATGGGCTGGCAGAGGGTGGTGGACCAAGGGGTAGCAGATCAACTCGCACACACGACTCCGAGGGGACCTTGGAGACTGGTGGCCAGAGCTGGCAGGCGGGGTGCTGAGGATGCCCACGAGGGAACAGGGGAGGGGTAGCGGGACACAGGTGCATGGAGGGAGGGGAGGGGACCCAACCATGGATGGGCAGGCAGCCCAGGCCCCGCCTGAGAACCATTCCGGTGGGGCATACATGCAGCCACCAGCTGCCGGACCAAGCTAACCAAACCCATATCCTGCAGATCTGCTGCCCCGCCAGCTGGCCCGGCCCCAAGAGGGACCAGTGCCGCTGGCCCAGAAGATGCAAGAGCACAGGGCACGTGTGTGCCGCCGGCAGGAGGACCTAGTGGAGGAGATGATGAGGACCAGCACGGAGCAGGGGGAGGCAATGATCGCCGCCATTGACAGGATGGCGGCAGCCACCAGCAGGGCCATGGAGCAGGTGGAGGGACGGGACAGGCTTCTCGTAGCCGAGATGCAACAGGAGAGGTGGATGCAGCACCGGGACCACACACGCCAGATGGAGGCGATACAGCGGTTGACAGACACTATCGACCGTCGGGCCACTGAGCACTCCTGGAAGCTGGACCGGTTCTTAGAGATCGGCACCTCGCTGCTGCTACATGTGGGCACGATGAGTGCCTACATCATGGCAGAAGCACCCCCGGGCGCCATACCAGCTGCAGCCCCACACCCACCTGCCATCCCACCATCAGTGCCCATCCCTCAGCAGCAGCAACCCCGACCACAGGGCCCACACATCTGCCTTCCCGTCCCACCGAGACTGAGATGGCAATAGCCGGCCTGCCAGGTGCAGCAGCATCAGGCAGGCCGGGCCAGAGCAGCCCCCAGCAGTGGCCACAGAGGTGATCCAGGAGGCCGCACAGAGCCAGGAAACGATGGAGAGGGACACCAGTGCAGGCGAGGGCAGCTTGCAGACTGCAGAGCAGCCTGCACAGCAATCGAGAGGTCACCCCAGGAAGCTGGAGGGACTGAGGGGCATGGGTAAGGGGATGGGGAAGTAGGGCACAGGGATCATTGTAAATACAATAAAGGCACCTTTATTCACTGTAACCATCATGTTCGTTGTTCATTGGTACACACGCCGGGGACCGCGGACTCAGCAGCTGTGGCTCAGGCACTCCCGGGCATGGGCATGGCAGGGGTCCCACCCCATGGACCCCGGGAGTCTCAGGCCTGGGCCAACCATGCCATGTGCCTTGTAAGTGCTGCTCAGATCCACTTAGCATAACGGTACTCCCTGGGGTTCGCTACATTCATGTATAGCGGAACGGGGCCAGCTGGCCGCTGTGGCCTGGGCTGCTCCTTCCATCTCACAGATGTTGTGCAGCATGCAGCAGGTGCCGATTACCAGGGCAGAGGTCTCCACCGAGTAGTCCAGGCACCTGGCCAGGCACCTCCATCTCTGCTTGAGGGCACCGAAGGCCCTCTCGATCACGGTCCTCACGGTACACAGCCGGGTGTTGTACAGGTCCTCCATCCAGTTCTGGACCATCGGATGGGCCTTCATGAGCCAGCGGAGCAGCAGATAGGTCGGGTCCCCAGTGATTCAGGGGGGTACCAACACGCCCTCAATCTGGGTCATTTGCATGTTAGCAAAGTCCCCCCTGTACATCTATGCGAAGAGGGGGGAGATGGTGAGGATCCGGGCATCATGGCTGCAGCCGGAGTGGCCAGTGAAGATGTCAGTGAACCGGCCCCGGTGGTCGATGGCAGCCTGGAGCTGCAATGAGTGGTAACCGTGCCTGTTGATGTAGTTGGCCGCATCATTGTCGGGGGGGGGGCTGAGGATCTCCACATGGGTGCCATCGATTGCGCCCAGGCAGTTGGGGAACCCGGTAGCCTTGAATCTGGCCATCACAGCCCCCTGATCCACGAGCTGGATCACGCGGTCGAGGAGGACCACCTCCACAGCTTCACAGAAGTCGCGGATGATGACTGTGACAGTTGTGAAGTGTTGTGAAGTGACACTCCGAAGTGTTGAGCCACGGAATGGCAGGAATATGGGGTGGCCAGGGCCCAGACAGCTATGCCCATCTGCTGGGCGACCGGGATAGGGGAGTGCATGGGGGTGTGCAGCTGCTCCAGCCAGGGCCGCAGGAGCTCCGCTAGTCGCAGGAGGGTACGCCGGTCCATCCAGAAGTGTACCCTCCAAGCAGCATCGTCCCATCATGTCAGGGCCCCCTTCCACCATTGCTGGGCCTGGGGCACAGTCCAGAGATGCCTGTCGATGGGCATGGTGAGCATGACAGCACTGAAAAGGGTGCCCTCTGCTGGTAGTGGCGTGCAGCTGCTTGCCTGAGGGCAGGGACCCAAGTTCACTGCACCAAAAAATCTTAAATTCTGCAACCAGTGAAGCCAAATTCTGCAAATTCACCGCGAACAGTAATATTTGCATAATTAACTTGATTTGCATAACTATGTATGCTGGGAAGCAAATTTGCAACAGGTTTGACATAGAATCACAAATTTGCTAATCAAACACAACTCAAATCCTCTGGAATTTCAGCACCCCAGCAGTTTCAGCAGCAATTTTAGTTTGGGGTCAGGCGACAAGTTTATGCCTGAGCCAAGATTTAAAGATCGTGCAGACAGCCCTCACTGTAGTGTCACTGCAATTTCAGCATGGCACTACGAGGATTGGCAGATTCTGCGAGGATTGGCAGATTCTGCAAAAATCACTGCAAATTGCAGCAATGCAGTCAACTCGGGTCCCTGCCTGAGGGCTGCCGGACAGGTGCGTGCACTCAGCAGGGCCCTGCGGTACATTCCAGAGAGTCGGCACGCTGTGTGCATGGTCTGGATGCGGCAGGGCCTGTGGTGGGCGAGCAGGCTGGTTGCAGCTACCCGGGCCAGGCATTCCCGCACCCCAGCGTACATGTCCAGCAGCTCCGTGGTGACCCATAGGAGCTTGGTATGCTGGCGGTACCACTCTGCTGTTATCTCCTGTAGGAGCCAACTGGCACCCCGCTGGTTCACATCCATGGCAGGTGACTACTCCATAGTGGCAGACAGCCCTCAATTCATGCTGACTCTCCAACTCATCTCGTACTTGATGACTACTCTATGATATTGTTAAGCTTGACTTAATCTCTGAACAACTTGAGTGTTCTCTTATTTATGATGTTAATTCCCTCTTTCTGATTGAAGCAATGTGGGATGCTAACATTTGGGGCACACCCTTGGTGCCAAGGACTGACGGAAATAGCAAGCCAAGTAGTGAACATGCTAACTATAGGTATTTGTGATGGACCAGCTGAATGGGGAGATGCATGTATGGTTGCTTTAGGTCCATAGAAGAAAATAGTTCCCCTGCTAGGATTTATAACCACAAATAGTTAATTGCACAACAAATGGAATTATCTGAACAGTAAATTTTGTTTTGTGTTTGTGACACATTCCATTATGCAACAGTTGTCAGTTCACCATGCAGGAACTAACTCCTGATTGATACAGGAGTTTTTAACTACAGCATTGTTCATGTATACACCTCCAAAGGGAAAGGTTCACACTCACTTTGCCCACTTTGGTGAAAGCAGTATCCCATGATGCTTCGGTGTGACAAAGATGGGTGTCAAAATGGGGTAGGGGTTGTGGCTGTGGTGAAGAGTGTGTTTCGCCAGTTACACCTGGTACGACATCTTCGACTGTACGTCTCAAACTCCAACCTTGCCACTATCAGCCATGCTTTCATCACCTCAAGACTGGATTATTGTAATGTGGTCTATGTGGGGCTACACATGGTGATGGTCTGGAGGGTGCAGCTGGTGCAGAATACGGCAGCCTGTCTCTTCACGAGAATGGGCCGCCGTGATCACATTACACTAGTGCTCCGTTCTTTGCACTGGCTGCCTATAGCCTTCCTGGTCCGATTCAAGGTGTTGGTGCTTTCCTATAAAGCCCTATATGGTCTGGGCCCTACCTATCTGCAGGACTGCCTCACACCCCGGCCTCTGGATCGACCCCTGTGGTCGACCAGAAGCGCCCGTCTCAAAGTCCCCCGGGTATCTCGGGGGGCAACTATGGAGAGGGTGTTCTTGGTGGCTGCACCACGGCTGTTGAACTTCCTTGTGGCAGAGGTCTGTGTGGTCCCGGACCTCCCTTCCTTTCAACGACAGTGCAAGACCTGGCTGTTCCCCCAAGCCTTTGGTGGAGGAGATGGGTAGGGGGTTGAGGGATGAGGAGCGGGGGGAGGATTTTTGTTCTTTGATGCTCCATTATGTGGATTTTATACTATTGTATTTTATATTATATTTATATTAAACAAAACAATATCAGATTACCTTTCTGACAAGATCTCTACAGTAACAACCCAGAAGGCATCTCCCACATTTAAATCCTAGCACACTGGGCTCTACAATTTATTTTCAACTCCCTATTTTGCTAATAGGTAGAATCTCAGCATAGACGCCAGGAGAGCAGAGATGGCCAGAGGCACCTGGGGCAGAAGAAAGACACCACACTACTCTATCATCACCAATGACCCTGTGGCTGAGGCACAAACAGCCACAGTTCACCTAGGGGTAGGTGCAGCCAACACAGTGTAAAAACACACAACAGTGGCCCACTTTGGCCTGCGGGCCATTGGCACATCTTTTGAGGCAATGATTGCCCCGGACCATGTTGGTGGTTAGCCTGGACTATAACCTCGGCAAACCTCCGAGGTCACAACGTGGGCTGGAGTCCACCTGACTAGACCAAAACAGGCCACAATATGTGGTGTAGCCTGCCGTGACCCAGATCAGGTCCACCATGGCTGTTTTTCATGGTGGGGGGCAGGTCTCTGGGAGCAGTGCGCAGGTGAGGCCACTTGCCTACACACCTGTAGTAGGATAGCAGCCTGGCCATGGGCACAGTCTGCAACCTGACCCGGATTGTGTCGCCAGGATTTTCCGCCCCAGGCCAGGTTGTGACAGCAGCACGCTGCCATCATGTGTATTTTAACCTACAGGGTAATTCCCCTGCAGATCTGGCACCTCTGCCTGCTGCTGAACCTGACCCCTGAATCAGAGCCTGTGAAACTCTGAAGAACTGTTACCCAAGTGCAAAGGCCATCATGGCTAGCCAGGATTTGCAAGCATTCCAGAGGGAATGACAAGTCAAGGCAATCCTCCTCTGCCAGCACCATAAATTACCAAATGGTCAAAGCAGTTGCCAGAGGGAACAAGGGGTGCACATGCCAGCACCAGTGCACCTGCTCTCTAGCAGGCATACTGCAAAGCCAAAGATGCCTGTATCAGGCCAAATATTTGTGATCCTACTTTAATTTATTGGAGCATGATTTCTGTCTGGGGAAGAAGACAAGGAGGCAAGAGATGGGCACTGACCACCTGGACAGTGAGACTGAAGAGTGCACCACTGACTCAGGTGTGGACAACTCCCAGCATGGTAGGAATGGGACCCAACTGCAGGAATGCTGGGGACCAACCAGATCCAGGAACATGAGTAGGATGCAGAGGAAGGCACAAACAGCACACAAGAAGACAGTGGGCATTTTTACACACACCTTAAAGTGCTGGTCTTTCAATCTTCTGGGTTTACAAGTTCACAATTAAGTTCCGGATGCATTTTTCACGCACACACTGCCCTGAGGCAGCCTAATGTAGCCGCAGTTGTAGATGTGACATGGCTGCCATGGAAACCAAGTGACCACAGCTGCCTGGAACAAAGCAGTTTACCAAGAGAAGTTTTTACACACAAACGTTCTGGGAGAAGTTCTACGCAGAAGTTCAAAGAGCCAGATGTTTAAAATCTGGGTGAGTGATTTAGACACACAGAATGTTCAGGATGTAACAGCAAACATGCAGGAGAAGTGTGTGTGTAAAAACACCCAGTATGAATAATGCTGTTATACTAACTTTGCTAACTTTTAAAGTTTATTTTCTTCTGCATTTTGCTTCCACATAAAAAATGTTGGTTATGCCACATGGTTTATCCTACTAAAAGCTGGCCACAAAAATCTGGTCAAATTCAAGGTATTATCTGAACTACTTTGTTTCTTGTCTCTCTCATATTTGGGACCAACATGGCAACTGCACTTGAGATTAAAAGCATATAAGTTCCTGATCCCAATGCTATTGAAAAGGAAGGAATTTGTCTCCCACATTGAGCAGATTTTGCTTAAATTCCCACACTGAAGCCCTTGAAAGCAAATAAAAGGGAAGCCTTAATCAAAATAGGAGAACAGAAAGGGGGAACTCGAGGAAATCAACTGTGAAGTGCCTGAGATTCATTGGCCCTAGTGGAATTGGGTCTAGACCAAGGGAGCAAATTCAGATTGTCTCCTAGGGGTGTGCAATTCGTTTTTGTTATGATGATAATGAAAATGAAAATTTTGGTTTTAATTTTCATTATTGTAATAACAAAAACAAAATATAATAATAATTAAAACAAAAATGAATTTTTGTTTTTGAAATAATAGGAAAAAACTGAAAAAAATATTTCTGGCTATAGCTTTTTTGTTTCTTATTCAATTCTGTTGAAACTTGGGGGATTGTACCCCCAATGGAGGGCACTATGTGTACCAAATTTTGGAAATATTGGATAAAGCAAACCAATTTTATAAGCAATTGAATGTTGTGATTTTAAGAAACGCTGCATACACATTCCTGGCTATAACTTCTTTATCTTCCATCCAATTTGCATGCAACCTGGTAAGATTATGATCCTCCCCAAGAATACCTAACCCGATAAATTTCAGGAAGATTGGATAAAAGCTCTTGATTTTATAAGCCATTAACATCAAAATGCATTTCTGACTGTAACATTTTTATATTCCATCCTGTTTACAAAACATTTGGCAGGAATGTCGTCTCTGCCAAACTACAGGACAATTTGATAAAGGTCCCCAATTTTATAAGCAATTGAAGTTGTCCCCTTGAAGACCATTATTCAGATAAATAGCAGCACATGCAGTGCCAGTCAAAGGCAGGCACCTGGCATAGCAGCGGGAGGGAGGCTGTAGGAGGGAGGATGGGGAGCAACCCAACAGACTGATAGACACATTCACTGGCCAATTACTGCATGCTTCCAGCTTTACAGGACCAATCGGTGGTGGCTTTGAGGCAGGCATAGTGTAACTGGGACTTTGGGGATTGTATTCCAGCAATCAGGAAACATGGTTTACACATCCAGACTGGCCAGTTGTCATCACAATCACATCCTGCATCCTGTGACAGAGGACATAAGAGAATCTCTGTTGGCTCTTTCCTAAATAGATGCTTCCACGGAAGAAACATTGTGGTGCTCACAGCATAGAATGAGGATATCTGGTTGACATTTCTGCTGGCCAATTGGCATCACAAACAGATCTTATACCACAGTGACACATAAGAGAATTCCTGGCATAGGCTCATTCTCTGCATTTATTTATTTATTTATTTA